>SAYR01052728.1:779411-859960 GCA_004382745.1 Argopecten irradians irradians | reverse complement strand
AAATATGTTGTAATGTGTATATTCATGGATTTGTGTGTGTAAACTGATTGTTATGTGTAAGTTATGGATTGTCATGTGTAATTATGATTGTGATGTGTAATTGATGATTGTAATGTGTAATCATGATTGTTTATATGTTATATGATGTCATAATGTTAATTATGATTGTATTGTGTAATTATGATTGTTATGTGTAATTATGTTGTAATGTGTAATTATGATTGTTAATGTTGAATTATGATTTATGTGTAATCATATTGTCATGTGTATTATGATTGTTATGTGTAATTATGAATGTGTTATGTGTAATTATGAATTGTAAGTGTATATTATATGATTGAAATGTGTATATGATTGTTAATGTATAGATTGTTAATGTTAATTATAATTGTTATGTGTAATTATGATTGTATGTGTAATTATGATTGTAAGTGTATCAATTGATTGTCATGGTGTAATTATGATTGTAATGTGTAATTATGATTTTATGTATATATGCACGATTGTTTTGTGTAATAATGATTGTAATTGTAATTTGTATAAATGATTGTCATTTGGTATCATAATTTGTAATGTGGTAATTATGCATTGTTATGTGTAATACAATTGTCATGTGATGATGATTGTTATGTGAATCATGAGTTGTAATGTGTATTAATATTATGTATCAATGTGTAATGTGTAATCATATTGTTAATGTGTAATCATGATTGTTATTGTGTAATTATGATTGTTATGGTAATCATTTGTATGGTGTATCATGATTGTTATGTGTAAATATGTACATGTGTAATCATGATTGTTATGTGTAATTATAATGTCATGTTTAATTTGATTGTAATGTGTAAATTTGTTTATGTGAAATCACGATTGTAATGTGTAATTTTTGATTATAATGTGTAAATCTGATGGTCATGTGTAATCACAATTGTTAATGTGTAATTATATTGTATGTATCATGATGTTATGTAATCATGATTGTAATGTGTAATCACTGATTTAATGTGTAATCATAATTGTTATGTGTAATTATAATGTTATGTTAATAATGATTGTAATGTGTAATCATGTTTTGCATGTGTAATCATGATTGTTATGTATAATCATGATTGTTATGTGTAATTATGATTGCAATGTTAAATTATGATTGGATGTTAATTCATGATTGTTATATATTATGAATTGTATGTGTAATATTGATTGTAGGTGGTAATTATGATTGTATGTGGTAATCATGATTTGTCATGTGTAATCAGTGATTGTCATGGTGTAATTATATTATGTATATTATGATTGTTATGTGTAATCAAATGATTATGTAATTATGTAATGATTAGATTGTCATTTGTAATATGATTGTCATGTGTTATCATGTTGTTATGTGTAACATTGATTGTATTTGTAATTTATATTGATGTGTAAATGATTGTCATGTAATAATTTCTTATGTGTATATTATGATTTCATGTGTAATTAAGGGGTGATTATTATGTGTAATTATGATTGTTATGTGTTAATTATGGATTGTTATGTGTAATCATGATTTAATTAGTTATGATTGTCCATGTGTAATTGATGATTGTTATGTGTATTATGATTGTTAATGTGTAATTATGATTGTTATGTTGTAATATGATTGCATTTGTAATATGATTGTTATTGTAATTATGATTGTACATGTGTAATATGATTGTTATGATTGTTATGTTAATTATGATTGTTAATGTGTAATTATGATGTTGTGTGTAATTATGATTGTTATGTGTATTAATGATTGTTATGTGTAAATTTAGTAATGATGTAATGTAATCATGATTGTTATATATTTGATTTTATTGATCATGATTGTATGTGTAATTATTGATTGTATGGTTAATTATGATTGTTATGTGTAATTATATTGTTATGTGTATTATGATTTTTGTGTGTAATGCATGATTGTAATTGTTGTAATATGATTGTCTATGTGTATATTATGATGTCATGTGTAATCAAATTGTCTGTTGTAATTATGATTGTCATGTGTAATTATGATTGTCATGTGTAATTATGATTGTGATGTGTAATCATGATTATTACATGTAATTATGTAATTATGATTGTCATATGTAATTATGATTGTCATGTGTAATTATGATTGTTATGTGTAATTATGATTGTTATGTGTAATTATGATTGTTATGTGTAATTATGATTGTTAATGTGTAATTATGATTGTTATGTGTAATTATGATTGTTATGTGTAATTATGATTGCTATGTGTAATTATGATTGCTATGTGTAATCATGATTGTTATGTGTAATTATGATTGTAATGTGTAATTATGATTGTTATGTATAATTATGATTGTTATGTGTAATTATAATTGTTACGTGTAATTATGATTGTAATGTGTAATTATGATTGTTATGTATAATTATGATTGTAATGTGTAATTATGATTGTTATGTGTAATTATGATTTTTATGTATAATTATGATTGTTATGTATAATTATGATTGTTATGTATAATTATGATTGTTATGTATCATTATGATTGTAATGTGTAATTATGATTGTGATGTGTAATTATGATTGTTATGTGTAATTATGATTGTAATGTGTAATTATGATTGTAATGTGTAATCACAATTGTAATGTGTAATTATGATTGTAATGTGTAATTATGATTGTAATGTGTAATCACAATTGTCATGTGAAATCACGATTGTAATGTGTAATCATGATTGTAATGTGTACATTTTGTATATCAAGATTGTCATGTGTAATCACAATTGTCATGTGTAATCACAATTGTCATGTGTAATTATGATTGTCATGTGAAATCACGATTGTTTTGTGTAATCATGATTGTAATGTGTAATCACAATAGTTATGTGTTATCACAATTGTCATGTGTAATCACAATTGTTATGTGTAATCATGATTATTATGTGTAATCACAATTGTTATGTGTAATCACAATTGTTATGTGTAATCATGATTATTATGTGTAATCACAATTGTCATGTGTAATCACAATTGTCATGTGTAATCATGATTATCATGTGTAATCATAATTATTATGTGTAATCACAATTGTTATATGTAATCATGATTGTATTGTTTAATCATGATTATTGTTATTCCCCATGCTAATCAGTAGCAGGCTATTTATCTGAAATATTAATATCATAATCAATTATAGGCATCTGTTTAAGCAGTTATCTGAAATATTAAATGTTATGATCAGTTTCTGCCATCTGTCCGTGCATGGTCTACCTTAGGGGTTGTTGTACGTTCTTCTTCTGGTATTTCCTCATCCTAATGTCGTAACAATATAGTGCAATGAAAACCTGACACACGCTCTCACTAATAGCTGGAACTATGTATTTTTTGTTTAAGAAAAAAGGAGACAGACCTAAGAGTTTTAAAAGACTCAGTAAAAATCTTAATACTTGGTGTGGAACTGTAATAATTATATGCTTGATAGGTTTACATCCTGGCCATAACGATTGGTCATATTTACTATATATAACTGTATATATAATTCCACTGCAAAATTACATTATATTAAATAGATTATATAAATCAGATTGATCTTCCTGCAATAGAAACTATAAAATTAGACCCTCGATACCAACATTTTATCAACTTTTTCATACAAAAAGCTCTTGTTTATATATAAACGACGTACATTCTTAGTATAAACCACATTTATGTAGTTAGAGGGTTTGAAAGGGTAAAATAATATGTTTTGAGAAAAAGGATCAATTTCAATTACACAAATTCAAACAAAATGATGAAATAGAAATCAGTACAACTATAACTTTATAATATTTAATTTGTTATCTTCTGATAAAAACAGATTACTGTCTATCAAAGAGGCCCAATAGGACTGACCAAATGCCAAAGTAAAGCTTGTTTAACTTGATCAAAACTCCACTTTTTATTTCAGCTACAAACATTTCTATGTGATTACCTAGATACTTTGCAGTTTGTGATATAATAAAAATCAACTCTGGCAGGTATCTGGAAATGTCCTGATATCTTGACACTACAAGTGTCTTTAATAAACAAACATGTGACAAGTAAAATGTGAGAGATATCAAAAGTGAAATTTAATGCCATAACTTTGGCACAAAAACAAATTGTGAAAACACTGAAAATAGAAAGTTGCAAGCTGAGTCGGTACCAGGTACTTTCTTAGTCCTATACAAGAGATCCCAGAGGGATCTTGGCACCCACCAAAGAATGATCAATGTCTGACAATGGAAAGAGGGATCTTTTCCCTGCTTTTCAAACTTTTTCAAACATACATATACTACATATAAAATTTGAGACAAATCACTTCAGTACTTTCTGAGAAATAGCAGTGATCTATCAGTCTCAAATCGCAATATGCACAACTAGGGCTCTAGGAGATTAACCTACATATGAATTTGAGAAAATCCCTTCAGTACTATCTGAGAAATAGAGATAACAAACTTTAACTATCAAAATCCAAGATGGCTGCCCGGTGGCCATCTTGTGCACCGATTGGTCAAAAAACGCAATATGCACAACTATGGCCCTAGGGAAATCTACATATGAAATTTGAGACAGTTCCCTTCAGTAATTTCTGAGAAATAGCAATAACAAACTTTAACTATCAAAATCCAAGATGGCTGCCTGTTAGCCATCTTGCTCGCCAATTGGTCCCAAAAGACAAAATGCACAACTACGGCCCTAGGGGTACCTATATATGAAATTAAAATCCAAGATGGCTGCCTGGTGACCATCTTGTTGACTGGTCGGTCCCAAAATCCAATATGCAAAACAAGGGCCCTAGGGGAACCTACATATAAAATTTGAGACAAATACCTTCAGTGCTTTCTGAGAAATAGCGATAACAAGAATTGTTATTCGGACTGACGGACAGACAGAAGGACGGACGGACCAATGGAAGGACGGACCACCGACCACGGACGAAAGGCAATTTGAATAGCCCATCATCTGATGATGGTGGGCTAAAAATCTGGCACTTGCATTAACTAACTATAAAAACCATAAATTCTAAATAGCTAATGACTTAACAAAAATGAATCTGAATTAAACGTAAAGACATGCTTTGAAATTTTACCCAACTCTGAAACACCAAAGGAAAATCATGTTAGAATGTACAACTATTGGGATTGCTTCTATCAGTGGAGGTTTTACATCAGAAAATTATCAACCAATATAATATCTTAGATTGATTTGGAAAAAAATCCAAGTTAATTAATAAGAAATATGTTTGATCTTTCAATACAGCTTTATTGGATCTTATTGCAGTAACTCATTCTTGACTTTGCAATCTGTGAAGCTAAGCATACTTCACTTTGTAATCAAACCACAACATTGAAATCCTAGTACATGTACTATGATATAAATGTGTCATGTTTATGCCCAGGTTATAAAAACAAATCCCCATTCTGCTCATTACTAGGTTATTCCCCTTGATACTTACCACCCGACCAGCTGTCGGAGTAAATGACATCAGCAGTGTGTGAGTGCCCTCTGGAGGTAACAGTCTCAGTGCATTCAACATCAGGAATGGTCCCGACGTGTCCGGGATAGAGGAACGCAGCTGGAAAGGGAAAAAATATAATCAACATGTGATAAAAAGATACAACTTGAAATGAATATGTCTTTTTTTCTGGAACATTATAAACATCATAAACATTAAGCCAACAACTTATATTTTTTTTTTTAAAACAGACCAGAATCTTATCACTGAACTTACTTCTACATGTTTGTTGGAGATATTCTGTATAGTGATTGTTTTGGTGATGTTCTGGCCAAGAGACACTTCTCCAAAATCCAGACAAGTGTTTCCGTTGTCAGATATTACTACCAGTGTGGGTTTGACCATTGGGCAGTGGACTTCAAGGTACAGTGTGTTGTGAATACTGAAACAATAATTTTCAAATAAAAAACTCTAGCACTAAGATCTGACAAACATAATTTCATCACTAATACAATTATACACAATTCCACTGCAACCAACATTTTAACATAATCTCACCGCTGCCATTATTTAAATACAAACCCACCAATGAAAGCATTATACACTTATTGTTTGGCCTTCATTTTATTTTCTTTCAAGGAATAACATCCTTTGCTTTATTTTAATCCAATAGTTATTCCTACCTGTAAGGGAGTTCTCCGGGGTTGGAACACTCGCCTGAAGCCACATAACACGGGATCGTGTAGGAGCGAAAACTGCCTTTAAATTGTCTCAGCAATGATCCTTGAGCTGCAGTGTAGGCTGGTGTTCTATAACATACAAAATGTTAGACCATCATTATAATGCTAAAAGAATTTCCCATAAAAATATGAAAACAAGCTTTTTATTTGAAGAGTGAATGAATCAGAGCCATTCATGGTAAATATTCATAAAAATATAATCTTGTATCTTATGACATTAAAATTATTCTGTACAAATTATTTTAAGTACAAATGAAGAATGAACAGGAAATAAATACTGAATAGTAAATTCTAGAAAATAGAAGCTTCCTTACAAAGTTCCTAACACAGAACTAGACTTACGCTTTAGTGATAGACTCCAGGGTTGGTGGTGTGATTGGTCGCGGCCCTTCGACAGTCAGAGTTGGAGCGACTGGTGAAGATTTTCCTTTAGCTGCTCCTTTAGCTCCACCCTTGTCCTTAGCCCCTGGTTTGGCATTCTTAGAACTAGTCTGAAACACAGTTTAAAATTTCTCAATATTTCTCAATAATTATAAGTATTGAAGGACAAAATGAGCTGAATGTGTAAGGAGGACAAAGAATGTCTCTAAGACGGCAAAGAGAGTTGAAAATATAAGTAGGACAAATAATGTCTCTGAGGACGGCAAAGAAAAATGAATGTCTCTGAAGGGAAAAGAGAGCTGAATGTTTCTGAAGGGAAAAAATGAATGTCTCTGAAGGAAAAAGAGAGTTGAATGTCTTTGAAAGGAAAAGAGAGCTGAATGTTTCTCAAGGGAAAAGAGAGCTGAATGTCTCTGAAGGGAAAAAAGAGCTTAATGTTTCTCAAGGGAAAAGAAAAATGAATGTCTCTGAAGGGAAAAAAGAGCTGAATGTTTCTCAAGGGAAAAGAAAAATGAATGTCTTTGAAGGGAAGAAAACTGAATGTTTCTCAAGGAAAAAGAGAGTTGAATGTCTCTAAAGATGGCAAAGAGAGGTGAATGTCTCTGAAGACGGCAAAGAGAACTGAATGTCTCTAAATACGGCGAAGAGAGCTGAATGTCTCTGAAAGTCACAGACAGACTTACCCTGTTTTCATGTTAACCTACCTGAGCCTGTTCTTGCTCCTCTTTCTCCTTCCTCAACTTTTCCTGATATTCTCTTTCAGCTTTCAGTTCCAACATCTTTGTACCCATCCTCACAGCTTCTTTCTTAATGCTGTGCTCTGGTAGTGTTGGGGTGAAGCGGATCTGAATGCGGGATTTCTAAAAACACATAAAATTACAAGTCAAAATATGTAGTGTATAATGAAAGAACTGACTTTAATTAGATTGAGGAACCAATAATATTTGCTAGTCATTATTTTTTAAAACAAAAAAGTAATAAATGCGATTACTGTTAAGGATACAGGTAATTCTTAAGCTGCTTTACAACACATCACATCAACAGGTATACCTTTCCTGGCTCTATTGTTCCAACAGACGGTGAGATGGTGAGTGGAGCTCCTTCAGGCACCACAAACTCAAATGATGTAGGACCGACCGGCGCAATGTCACCTGCAAAAACAGATTTCCTTTGTTAATTAGGGGTCAGTATAACAATTAAAAGGTGTATACGGGTAATTCAAGTATCTAAAAATCATACACTTGTCATACCCTTGACAGCAGCTGTGACTCAGAGATGGAGGTCTTGAGGAATAATTTCAGACAACCACTTTACAGTCTTCACTACTGAGGAACTTAAAATATGGATTCCAACACATTAATACCATTTAAGATTTAAGTCTAAAAAACAGTTGTTTTACATCATTGTTTTACATCATTGAAAGGTGTGTTCAACACACACGGTAGCAAAATGATTTTTACCTTTACCAATCCTAGGTACAGGGTGAGTGAACTCATTGGTACTGGTGTGAGAGTTGACTACGTGGAGTGATGTCGTAGACACGTCGTAGAGGGCAGTAGCAGCGAAGTGTATAACCTGATGACTGAGCTCCAGTGGGGGGTGTACACCAACTCCCTTACATTGGATCTTAAACTCCCTATAACCACAAAAAAAATTTATGTACTATTTACAGATTGCTACATGGCAATATCATTAAAATCTCATCAGCAAAAGGCAAAATTACCTAGGTACTGGCAGGTAACAAAATGCAATAGGTTTTGTTTGGGTATACTCTATATCATCCATTGATCATTTTGAGACTTTAAGTACTTAGCCAAACATACAGTAGGTTAGGAACATACAATCGTACAATAATTGCAAAAGTAAGGCAATATTAGTACAGTCGGGTCTATTTCTCTAGACCTATGAAACACAAGCTAAGCCAACGTTAGAGTGCTATTATAAGACAATATTGGACGGTCATCTTGGATCAACATTAATTTGTACATGTATGAAACACAGGCTAAGCCAACGTGAGAGGGCTATTATAAGACAATATTGGATCAACATTAATTTGTACATGTATGAAACACAAGCTAAGCCAAAGTTAGAGGGCTATTATAAGACAATATTGGACCATCTTGGATCAACATTAATTTGTACATGTATAAAACACAAGCTAAGCCAACGTTAGAGGGCTATTATAAGACAATATTGGATCAACATTAATTTGTACATGTATGAAACACAGGCTAAGCCAACGTTAAAGGGCTATTATAAGACAATATTGGACGGTCATCTTGGATCAACATTAATTTGTACATGTATGAAACACAGGCTAAACCAACGTTAGAGGGCTATTATAAGACAATATTGGACCATCTTGGATCAACATTAATTTGTACATGTATGAAACACAAACTAAGCCAACGTTAGAGGGCTATTATAAGACAATATTGGATCAACATTAATTTGTACATGTATGAAACACAAGCTAAGCCAACGTTAGAGGGCTATTCTAAGACAACATTGGATGGTCATCTTGGATTAACATTAATTTGTACATGTATGAAACACAACTTAAGCCAACATTAGAGGGCTATTATAAGACAATATTAGATCAACATTAATTTGTACATGTATGAAACACAAGCTAAGCCAACGTTAGAGGGCTATTATAAGACAATATTGGACGGTCATCTTGGATCAACATTAATTTGCACATGTATGAAACACAAGCTAAGCCAACGTTAGAGGGCTATTATAAGACAATATAAGACAATATTAGATCAACATTAATTTGTACATGTATGAAACACAAGCTGAGCCAACGTTAGAGGGCTATTCTAAGACAATATTGGACGGTCATCTTGGATCAACATTAATTTGTACATGTATGAAACACAAACTAAGCCAACGTTAGAGGGCTATTATATGACAATATTGGACCATCTTGGATCAACATTAATTTGTACATGTATGAAACACAAGCTAAGCCAACGTTAGAGGGCTATTCTAAGACAATATTGGACGGTCATCTTGGATCAACATTAATTTGCACATGTATGAAACACAAGCTAAGCCAACGTTAGAGGGCTATTATAAGACAATATTGGACCATCTTGGATCAACTTAAATTTGTACATGTATGAAACACAAACTAAGCCAACGTTAGAGGGCTATTATATGACAATATTGGACCATCTTGGATCAACATTAATTTGTACATGTATGAAACACAGGCTAAGCCAACGTTAGAGGGCTATTTTAAGACAATATTGGACGGTCATCTTGGATCAACATTAATTTGTACATGTATAGAATACAAGCTAAGCCAAAGTTAGAGGGCTATTATATGACAATATTGGACCATCTTGGATCAACTTAAATTTGTACATGTATAGAATACAAGCTAAGCCAAAGTTAGAGGGCTATTATAAGACAATATTGGACCATCTTGGATCAACTTAAATCTGTTCATGTACAGTCCTGAGATATAAAACAAGATCCCAGCAACAAAGGATTGTTTAATTTTCATACAGGTCAATTTGTTTTGTACACTTACACCACACAGTACTTCTTTGTTATCTACAAAACTACAAACCTGTTTATGAGGGACTTGCAGTTTAATTCAAACTTATAATCCCGTGCTTTCTTCGGGCTAAATATGACCTCAAGGTCAATGGTCTCCAAAGGCAACAGTGTTCCAAAACCATCATCTGGCTGCACCTCCAAATACTGCAAACATTCATTCAAAGTTTACATCACTGGAATTATATTGTTTTTACAAGAAATTTAGACTGACAGTGAATTAGACTACAGTAAAGCTCAAAATCAGAGTCGATTCTTTTTGTCTATAAAGAAACTCCTGGGAACTTACGTCAGGAAGCCCCACAAAGCCGTACTCCTGAGGGAGGATGGATTTATTTGTGAGTTTTATTGTTGTCTTCACAGACTCGTAGATAGTACAGCATCCAAAATCAATACTGGTCGTGTCAAACTCCATGTCTGAAGTCGTCACCACAGCTTGGACAGTAAAAGGCACTGGAGCAGTCTGAAAAACAAATCCACATGTTACTGGGAGATTAAAAGAGGATAAAAATACTTAATGGGCATTTTACAAAATAAGTGTCTAATTAGGATATTACAACTCAAGTATACAAAACCTTCGACTCCATTATATAATTTGAAGACATCATATTGTGATGTGGGTATTTCTTAGTCACTAGATTATCATGTTTGCCTTAAACTAAAACTCACCTGATCTGCAACTCTGATCGTCATCGGAGCTTCCAACACACCTGTCTCTTTGTCAAAGAACTTCCCGGCCTCCTCAAACAAACTTTGTCTGTCAAAAAGAGAACCAAATTATTTAATAAATCATAACCCATGTCCTTCAGGTACAGGAGGGCTATAATACCTGAAGAACAACCGCTGACCTATGGTAAGTACCTGTCCTCTAATAGGCTAATGGTAGGATGTCAAACTTAAATTGATCGACCATTGTTTCTGTATATAAGTAGATTGAATTTTCATCAACTAAGTCAGAAGTTTGTCATGCACTTTACAGTCATACATGTACTATTTAAAGATGCTCCACCGCTGACAAATCATAAATGATATTCATCATTTGAACAATAATTGGTGTTTAATCATGTATATATATAAGCCTAATTAACACAAAAAATAATATAAAATAATTTATTTTGCCTTTAGTGCATGCGCAATCAGTACTTCATTCCATATAGGGTATAACGCAACAGAATTTTTTCAGGATGCAATTAATTATTTTTCATATTTTTAACTTGAAGTAAAATTAGAAGCTAAAACTTTTCAATGGTAGTTATGGTGTAAAGTAAGAACCATTTGTAACTGAAGAAAAATACTAAATCGTCTGCTCCTGGTTTTGATGGTGAAAAAATACCATTTGTCAGCGGTGGAGCATCTTTAACTAACTGACACTGAGAAATATTTATTGGAATTTAAGCATTCAACTCAGTACAATATACAATAACATTATTTAACTTGACCTCTCAAACTATGTTTTTCATTTTGAATGAGGTTCAACTGTATTTTTGAGCAACAAATCAACAGTAAAAGTGCTTAATCGACGCACCTGGGGAGGAACTTGAGCTGAGCTGAGAATTGTGACTGTGCCTGTATGTATCCCGTTTTAGGAAGAAGTTCCAGATGATTCCTCAGCTCCTTACACACTTCAAACTTCAAACGTAGAGCTGTTGTCGCCCTAAAACACAAATTTCAATTATTTCATCAAACATCGTCAAATTGTGAACATATTTTATTTATCAATGATATGTAATTTAAACATTTTTTTTTTCATTCTGGTGAAACAAACATACAGACCTGTTGTTGACAATGACTGTGTCTTGATAAAGGCGGTCGTACATACAGATACGTAGGTCAATTGTCTGTCTCTCTACCCACACAGGCACATCAATAGCATTGGCCAGAGCTTGTACCGAGATCTGTCAGAAAAATAGAAAATATCATTTAAATCTTGAATAGCATTGACCAGGGCTTGTAAGGAGATCTGTCAGACAAATAGAAAATAACATCTAAATCTTAGTAGAATAGCACTGACCAGGGCTTGTACCGAGATCTGTCAAATCACAACAACAGATAATATCATCAAATATCGTGATGACAACTTTAACTTATTATAAACTCTTATTTATAAAAACCATTCTATTGATAGTTTCTACTCACACTCTCTGACAGTGGATCGGAGAAGCTGATGAGGAACTCCGTATCAACCTTCCCTGGGATGGTGGGCTGCCAGATGATCTCCAGTTTGACAGAGGAAAACGGCTCCAGCTCTCCCACAGCCATTACACCGACTTTCATACCGTCCAAGGATCCGTAATCTTCATGGTCGCTGACCTCAAGTCCTGGGGACTCCGTGATTACTGTAGAAGGAAAGAGCAAAAAAACTGTTAGCTGATATTTAGATATGGCTTACTGCAGTAAAGTTTTCAAAAGGTTTTTACACTTATTCCAAATGTTATAAAAACATTCACAGCACTTTATTATCAATAGATAATCAATATTGAAAAAATCATCATCATTTACACGTTAAGCTATATTTTTTTTTACACTTATATGTTATTTTCTACCTATTACACTGTAATGCTGACTCACAAGATTGAACCCATTGCTTTCATATGTTTTAGCTGAAATGTTTTTGGATGCTATTTTCTATGTTTTTATCATTATAAATAATGATTCAGTTATGTTTTTGGGTCGTACCATTTTCCTCTCCCTCTGGGGGCTGCTCCCCATCCACAGCACTCAGTCCCTCACCCTGGTGGCCCTCCTCTGATCCACCACCTACGTCTTGGCTGGCTTTGTCGATCTCTAAAATGTAATTCACTTTTTTAGTCTATTATTTCTTAATGTTAATGTCATTTACCGTATTCGACCCAATAAGAGCCCATGTCCCTATAAGTGCCCCTCCCCCTTTTTGAGGCCTCAATTTCAATTGCCCAGGCATAAATAAGGACCAAAACTACATAAAACGGTATAAATTTGCAATCATTTTGACTTATTAGCACCTTTTCATTTTTATCATTTTTTGAAGCGCCCTGGGCGCTTAATGGGTTGAATACGGTAATACACATGCAATGAATTGACTTCAATGCCAGTACAAATATATCCAGTTTCCCCGACATAAATCACAGATCAAGTATGAACACTCATATATTTATAATAGGATTTCCACGTGTTTCTTTCTGTTAACTGACCATGGGTGCACAAGCTACCAATCACAACATTCACTGCAAATAACATTTTGGATATGTGACTGTGACAGATAGCCATCTGATCATTCGTTACCATGTAGCTAATCCTTTTCAGTCGAGCACTACAGCAGTAGCAATTTCATACTTTTTTGTTCACACCTCTGGTTTCACAAGTATAAGATAGTGTTGAGACCGTATCAGACTAAATCTTACCATCTAATGCCTTTTTGGCTGGTGGTTGTTCTTTGTTGTCCTTTTTGACCATGACAGACGCGGAGTCGGGACTGGTAGCCTGGATAGTATCAGCTGTCGTCTACAAGTATGGTATAATTATTGTAATCATTAATTTCAATAAATTAATACCAAAATATGTATTTTTAAACAGGTAGCAATAATGATATTACTATAGTTTTCATTTGGAATTTTTGTTTTTTTTCTGTGATGTGTTCAGATGTTCCTGTTAAAATGGTATACCAGGTAGTTGGTAAAGATTTCATGAGACAAAATTCAAGATCTGTAGATTTTTCTGATATTTGTTTTAGATTTAATATCCAACAACATACCAGTCTCCCCAATGAAGTTTCTGCTGCACTCTCTGATCTTTGCTTTGACCCTGTGACCTTGAAGAACTCATATTTTGTCCCGAGGGCACCTTTGTTAGTCAGTGTAAATGTGCGTCTCAAAGTCTCGCCGATTACTGTAGTACCAAACTCAATCACACTGGTATCTACGGACAGCTGTGACACAGAATTCAGACATATACAATACAGGTAACATGAACATGTCGTTTACAAGGTTAATATTATTACTCACATTGTTGTCACATTTTATTTTGAAATTATTTATTCATGGATACCAACGAAGTATAGCTCATCTTCAATTGATAACTTAATGTTTGATTATTCTATCAATGTTTCTATGATGACTGCCATAAGTATTTATCAAGCATGATCATAACTTTAATATTTTTTTTTTAACTTGTAGTCACTTATGATATAAATAATTAATTAACCATATATAACTGTTCTTAACAAATAAAATCACACTTTTGATTTTAAACAATAAACATTCCATCCCCTCATTTCTTTTTATTAACAATTTTCTCCACTTATTTATCTCCCTTCATTTACATGTTATCTCCCTTTATTAACAAGTTGTGTCCCTTTATTTACAAGTTGTCTCCCTTTATCACAGTTCTAATTACTTACATCACACTTTTTGGTGGTACAGTGGAGTGGAATAGAGAATGGTCCAGTCTGAGATAGAAAGTTCACCTCTCCCACTAAATCTTCATTAATCTGCAACATAATAGCAAATACTCAGACCATTCATATGTAATGAATGTAAAATCTTTCATTTCATAAAAATTCTACATAATGATGAAAAAATAATACAAGTATATTTTTTAAAATGTATGAAATAAGTCCAGTATACCCAGAAAACTCGAGGAAACTTAAAGTATGCATTGCTTCTTCGAGTTTATTTCACTTAATCTCATGATCAACTCAACCTACATCAGGTTTCTAGCCCATATCATGCAGTTCTTAAAAAAAATATAACAATTGACTTACCATGGGTTTGAAGGTAACGAGCATCTCGCATGTGAGACCAGCAGACATCTGGCCAGGAGGGTCAAACCTAGGATCAAACAGGTCATTGATAAATTATACAGCAACATTAATTTGCTATCATTCTTTTTCCTCTAAAAATTTTTATCTTTCCATTGAGTTTTCCATACGTATAGGCATTCTTTAGCAAATAACCTATTTGGAAACCTTGGAAAATGGATAACTTGACTAATCCGAAGAGCACATATATGACATCAATAAATCAAATAACACTTGGAAAAAGCTAGTAAAAAGCTCACCGACTATTGTCCGACAGATGTGCTAACATGTCAGCAGAGAACACAGGGAGACAGAAACCTACAATAGGCAGAGTTATGTATTGTAATTAAGTATTGTCTGTGTATAAAGGTGGTGTCATACCATCACTGGTACTTACACGATCTCGATGAAGTCCTTGAGCCTCTCTGTGATGTTGATATACCGACAGTAGTTAACAGTATACGATACATTGGTCAGCGTCACTTTCTTCTTATAGGTGTGCCCCACCACAAAGTCCTACAAACAGTCACAATGTCATATTATTCTTCTCAATGATTTTGTAAATACATAAGATATTTTAACATTTTGTTCTTTACCCATTTAAATAAATATATCGAAACTAATCACTTGCACTAATGATAGTATATATCTACTAGACTACAAAACCCCTTCATCTAAATCTGTGCTTGAATCTCCTTTCTATTACTAAGTAGTTTCTAATTAATTTCTTACAGTAATGATCTTAGACAAAAACGAAAAGTTATGAATAGAAAATGTTAATAATGATGATAATTGCGGTTTTATTTCTGCGGTTTTTGCAATATGACTGACAGAACAAAATAATAAAAAGGGCAATAATATTAGACTTGTTTTAGTCATTTTTCTAAATTAAACTCAAAATTCTAGAATCAACAGTGAGATCTACCTTGAAGTGTATCACATCTGGCTTGCTATAAAACGGACACCCCTGGAACTCCCGTCCAGCGGCAACTTGTTTCAGGATAATACCAGATCTATGTTTGTCCAAAACTTTTGTCATTATCTCCTGAAAATTAATATAAACATGCATAAGACAGTTATTTTTCAATTAATACTTTTTTTATTATTATTCTAACTTATTTTTACATTTCTTTTTTCATGAAATATAATTTGAAATGTCAACATTCTACCATGAAAATTGGAACATAGATTTATGGAAAGCAGACAATGATTAATTGAGTATTAAAATATAAACTTTATTTATTTTACATCGATTGAGAAACAAGTTATGTAAGCACGCAAGGGGTCTTAGTGTGGGAGGAAACCGGAGTGCCCGGAAGAAACCCACGTGATTGGGCAGGTGACCCTGACCTTTTCACGTCCGTGTCGGGGATCGAACCCCGGCCGGCTAGGTGAAAGGCGAGCAGCTTAACCACTACACCACCCAATTACCCGATTAATTGAGTATTCTCTGAGACAAAAAAAAGTTTTCTTTTCATAGTTTATTAGGTTGCAGCTTTCTGCTCTGATGAAATGGTATTGCTAATATCTTACTTTGTCCATCTTGGTTGCCCCCGGTAACTTGAGTGTGGACTCGGTATCCTTAGGAACCTTGTACGGTTTGTGATGATCCCACAATCCCTCAAACTCAGGCTCAGCTAAGTCTACCTTCAGCTCATCTGTTTAGTGTCAAGAAAGGACAGCAATAATTTAACTTATTCCAGAAATGACAATACACATACTGTGTAGTCAGCGATTTAATCTGGGTATGTAAAACCTGTAGAAAACTCTAGCACACCAAACCAGGTTAAAGCTCAATTTTTTTAGACTCCAATGGAGTTCTAACAAAAGTCTACAATGTCTTGTTTAAAGCCATTAGCATAAAGTGACCACAAATAATACTGACATGCATTCTGGAATTCCAAACCCCTGCTGTCCATTTGCAAAATCATGTTTTAAATTAAAATAAGTTCACCATAAAAGTGCTCTGTGATGATGCCAAATTAGTTTTGTAGAATATATTGAAGAAAGCTTGCCAGGCAGCTATGGTATAAGTATATATCAGATGCCAGCATCATGTGGGATTTGAATCCCCCATATGATATGTACCAGGATACCAACCCTTTGTAAAGGACGTGTATCTGGATATAGGCAATACGTTACGCACCATCACTCTCTGCATCACTTGAGTCGCTGGAGTCTGGTAGTGGAGTGGGCTTCTCTAACTCGGAATCTTTGGTCACAGCGTCCACCTCCCGGTCAGCAGCGTCCTCAGCCATTTTCTGTAACAAGCACAACACTATATAGTGAGTTTTCCTTTTTTAAGTTGGTATTGATTAGAAAATTCCTGCTGAAAGTTTGAGCTTACAATTTCACAAAGTTTTGTTACGTATATTCTTTTTCAATGAAATTCACTAGATAATAATCAATTATCATTTTTTTTCTCTTATATGATATGAACATCTAGATAATGAGAAAATTTAACATAAAATTTTGTTATGTATGACATCAGATAGATGATTTATTTCCTTACCTCGAGTTCAGCCATGTCAAATCTAACCCCAGCCGCTTCATCTTCATCAAACAGTGATGTCCCATCCATCTCCTTAAAAACTCTCAGTGGCTTCTTCTTCATCGGTCCTACGATCTGTAATGGATATAAATGATAAATAATTAATAACACAAGAAATATGTCACAACTGTCTTGTTTTAAAATTAAAACTTTCCATAATATCAGCTTATTTTGACACCAATAATCGACCACTGATTAACATTATACACAGTTGTTAAGCTCATAATGAGTAATGATCCAATGACCTTGAGCTATAAATAGCTTACCTTGGCCTTTTCCTTCTGAGGGTCGACCCATAAATTAGGCAGCTGTTTCTTCCTCTTCTTCATGCGCTCCTCCTCCAATAGGATCTTATCCATAATGGCTGCCTGTTTAGATTTCTGGTCCAAATGGAAATCCCTGAAACAAAATACAGATATATAGCAAACTCAAAGGCTGCCATTATGAACAGAGCAAAATTTAAAATGTAACTTTGATATTATCAAGTTATACAAAAGTGCTTATATAATTAAATGTATAGATTATGGCTTTTCTTGGAATTGATAAAATATGTTCAAATTGTCAATCTCTAGAGGTAATTTAAAGGTTTTTGATAGTTAACATTACGTTTTAGCACGATCCACTTCCTGGAGGCGTTTACGGATGAGCAGGACTTCGTCTGGGTTTCCACCTTCAGACAGAATCCTGCGCCTTTCCAGGTCTTCTTTCAGTTTCTCTTCCTTTTCAAGGGCCTTGTCTCTAGCATGGAGCGCTTTCAGATTTTCCTACAAAAATTATTTACCTAATCTTAGTCATTGAGTTATTAACATTTTGAATATTGAGGTTATAACAAGCATGTATATAATATCTAGAGATATAGAGATGGATATTAAAGAGTGTATTTCAGCCATGTCACTATATTTTCACTCGTGTATTACCTACCCTGTTTGCAGTTATGTCCCCTTTCAGCTTCAGCAGCATATCCATTTTCTTCTGCATATTCTCCTTATAGCGGACATTTTCTTCCTCCTGACGTACCTTATGCCTGTTATATAGATTTGATACGATACATTAATCTAACTGAAATATATCACTGATATTAATATCAGAAACGAATAAAATGATAATGGAAGGTATTTTATATTAATATGTTTCTGAAAGAAATATAAATGTCAGAGAAGCAATCAAAGAATAAGACATTACAGAGATTTCTACTACAAAATGAGTTAACATAGTATAAAGAAAAATATTGATGGTTAAAAAATGGATAACATCTGCATAATTTACACTTACTTTTCCACAGTTTGTTTCAGGTATTTACTGTGTTTTTCATGACTTTTCTGAGCATTTTCAAGATGCATCTGTTGCTGTTTCTGTTGTGCCTTTAATGCCTCAATGTAGTTCCTGAAAAATTACCGATGGAAACATTTACCAAAGATCCACAGGTTCCTGAATCAGAATGTTTTCCATACATGTTTATTAATTTATTTTATTTCATCTTACTGACAGAGATAAGGGGATGTTAATATAGAAAATCCATCTAGGTACGGTAGTTTTGGCAGATGACTTTGAACCCCATATCTTTCGTGCTTCCTGATTGAAATATCAAATTAATAAATAATTTTGAGATAGGACAATTTGATTTTTTCAACAGACAAATTTAAAGTATCATTACTTATAAAGAAAAAAATCTTTTCAAATAAACCAAATACAAGAATATTTTTTCATTGATAAATTTACACTATCAAATATAGACCTGGTTTGCCTTCAAAACATTTAACTGTAAAGAAGTTTTGATTTACTTTGATTTCAAATTTAATACACATTTCATACTTTTCACGCTTGCGAAGAATCTCTTCTCCTTTCCTGGCTTTCATTTCTTCCTTGCGAAGTCGAGCAAGTGCCATATCAGTTTTCTCTGTAGCCAACTGTTGTTCCCTTTTGATGAGTTCATCTTCTTGGAGTAAGAACTTTCCTCTTTCCACATCAACCTTTGCCAATTCATATCTAGACAGAAATGATTCAAATTAATGTTAGAAAAACATTATGTATATTAATGAGATAAAATGTTATAAACTAGCCCTAAAACTTTTCTCTTCTCTCAACACATTCGGGTATGTAAATCCATTTGTTGTTAGATATATACGAAATGTATGTAACAAAACTACTTTCCAAAATCAAACATGCTACAAAATCTGTAATATTTACAAAGATGAGTTCCTTTACATTGTGGATGTTTACATTTGACAATTATGTGTAAATAATGTATAGAAAGTTCCTTACTCTTCCTTCTCCAGGCGTTCTGATATCAAAGTCTCCAGCTTCTGTTCATTCTCTATCTCAGTACAGATTCTTTCATGTTGAGACCTCAGACGGTACAAGGCAGATCTGCAATAAAAACAAAAATGTTATTGCATTTTTTTTCTTCATTTTTCCCAAAATATTACCATCAATGAAAACAGTAAGATAAACATTTTATTACATACTGTAATTATAATGGTCCATAAAATATTGCTTATATATGACCCCAGTGTAAACCCAGAAATCAATGTACAATGTAACTGTAAATCAATTATATATTGTTAACACTAAGGAACAGCTCTGCTATATGTACGTGTTGTTGTCCTATCGTTACACTAAGGAACAGCTCTGTTATATGTACGTGTTGTTGTCCTATTGTTAACACTAAAGAACATCTCTGCTATACGTACGTGTTGTTGTCCTATTGTTAACACTAAGGAACAGCTCTGCTATACGTACGTGTTGTTGTCCTATTGTTTACACTAAGGAACAGCTCTGCTATACGTACGTGTTGTTGTCCTATTGTTAACACTAAGGAACAGCTCTGCTATACATACGTGTTGTTGTCCTATTGTTAACACTAAGGAACAGCTCTGCTATACGTACGTGTTGTTGTCCTATTGTTAACACTAAGGAACAGCTCTGCTATACGTACGTGTTGTTGTCTGACTCGGCTCCCTGTATTTCCTTAAACACTTGGTCTCTCTCGGTCTCTAACGTCTCTATCTTATTACGACACTGTTTCTGCTCCTCTCTAATTAATCAAAAAGCAATGAAAAGAAAACATGAAAACAAAAACAAAAAACTTTTTAAACAAATTGGTTACAAAAACACATTTATATAACCCTGAATTTTCATGCATAATTAATTACAACTTTTTTACATTTTTTTCAAGCCTTTCAGCCAAAAGAAATTTGTGTGTTTGTACACATGAAAGGAAACATTTTATTTGTCCATTTGAGATATTTTTATTTCTTTGATAAGTTTATCATGGTCACTTAGCTATGTCAATAAAGGAATTCAAAAGACTTGTTATTCAAAGTAATATTCAAAGATAACCAAACAAAATAGAATGAGTACAAAAACAGACCTTTATAAAAATGAAGTCACTACCACTGTGATCAAGCTAAGATGCTTGGTATACATACCTGGTTTTCTCTGTTAGGTAGCGGTGGTGTTTCACAGTTTCTGTCAGCTGATTCAGATGACTCCTCAAGTGAATCATACGTAACTGTTCCTGTTTAGATATCGTCTCCACCTCAGGCACTGACACAGTGGGCTCGCTACAAAAGGAAAAACAACACATCATCACTCTCACAAGGTAAATTTCCTTTTAGAATTGTATCAAAACAGAAAAATCCTAGTTTCTTAGAAACTGTCTAATCAATAACAATGTGTAAAAAGACAAGGATTGGACTCTTATAAACATATAATCTGATGTTTAGCTGTTTGTTGTTGGGGGATTATTCCTAGGGGACTCAAATTCATTGTTTTTCATAGTGCAGCACATTAATGACATAATTTGTATGAGTTATAAAAAAAATTCAATTGAGAACAAATTCAATATACAATGCTTACAGGTTAAGTTACTTATTACAACAGCATCACTATGCTTTGTATTAACCTTTAGAAATTGAAAATTGTTTACATTTTTAAAGACAACAGCTTATTTCATTACTTAACTTTATGAAATAAACATACAAATTAAAGATTTTTTTTTAATTTTTAAATGTAACAAAACCCTGTGATAAACTTACACAATAACAGACTCCTCTTCCTCTGATCCAAGGTCTAACATTCCATCGTCGTCATCGCCGTCGTCACAGTCAATTATACCGTTGTCATCAAAGTCATCGCCTGCCATTACTCCAGTATATTCCTCTCCCCCGTACATCTCGCCATAAGTTTGGTCCTCCATCTTTTTACGTTCCTTTTAGCTGGCAAAGCAAACAATGTGTAAACATGGAATAAAAATGTTTGAATGCTTTGCCTGATTGTATCAGATCAGCAAAGAGTTTTAGAGACTTTAAAAATCTGATTTCAGAATGGAATGGTACAAACTGTAAATCTTCCATGTACAAATAGCAATATAATCGTCTTTGATACTGTGAAATCACCTAATATTTGTGCCAACATCTAACCTCAATATCAATATTGTCAATTTTTATTAATAATTTGGTACCACAAGTCACTTAATTCTAAAGTGTATTATAATTAAATTGCTGTGATTTAGTATTTTTCTTCAGTTACAAAAGTTACTTAATTTACACTATTTCCACCACTGAAAAGTTTGAGCTTCTATAGTTTTACTTCAAGTTAAAAATATTAAACTTAATCAATTGCATCTTGAAAAAAAATTGTGGTACTTCTATCTTATATGGAATGAAGTACTGGATGTGCATACACCAAACGCAAAATAAATTATTTTATATTATTTCTTTTATTTAATTAGACATATATATACACGATTAAACACCAATTATTATTCAAATGATTTTATCATTTATGCTCTCTTGGCAGTGGAGCATATTTAAAGGATTGTGTTGCAATATATTGTTACAAACTTACTGACTCTAAATAAAGATAACTTGAGTTGACTTAAACGTTTTCTTAGCAGTCTGAATCGGAGAGGAACTGACCTGATACCAAGAGGTGTCTTCAAATTACAGCTTTTGATATCTTAGTGGCCCTACACCAGACATCTATCTGTCATAATGTCTAAGTCTGCAGTAGGACAAATAATCATAACCTGATAGTAGAGTTGCCATATTTGGAGCGCAAGGCTTACTAATGAGAAGCATCATGGCAGCCAAGTGAGCCGTGTCGGAGGTGTGAGCCATTCAAATGTGCTTACAAACATAATTTAGACATGGAGGTGGGTAAATAAATAACCATTTTATGTTTAAAATGTTTGATATTGTTGAATTTAATTATAAATTTACTTGACACTCATGAATTGTAACGTTTTCACTGCAGGATGTTTTGCAACACTAGTCAATGGGACAGATTCGTATCTCTGACGATGACCATCTGTCAGAAATCTTCCGTCCGTCGATCAGAGATATGTCATCGCTTAAGTCTACAGGTGTCCGGGCCAGATCTCAAGTATCTGATCGGGCTATCTCAGTCATCAGATCATTCGGCTAGTGTTCGGAGACCCCTGGTTCGAATACCAGTCTGACAGCTATATTATTTCCTCTCCTGCTACAAAAATATCCGCATAGTTCTTATAACCGTCAATGGTCACAGTCATATGAACATGGTTTCCCGTGTACTCGATCCAGACTCAGAATCTATAAGTTAACATATTAGGTTTTACACGCATCCCTTATTTCTCGCAACGTAAACGTGCACTGGTTTGTTACAACAACCGATACATGATCGGTTGTGCTTGTCACGCACGTTATCGACAATTTTACATACTGTAACTTACATGTTGTAACGTTATCTAACTTTCATGTGTCTGACGGGTAACGAGTTAGGACTCCATTTGTATACAATCCGCCATGCCTGTAGCAACAAGTTCTCGCGAGAATTAATACTCGGATACCACTCGTGTGCTTTATCGGAATCTCTCTAGATTCTCCTTCAGCCGAACAGGTGCGTGCGCGCCATGTGTACATGTGCCAAGAGAAATAGAAGATTGTGTTCATTACTGTGACTTGTATCATACGTTTAAGGTAACCATTTTCTGGAAAAGCATATACCCAATTTTTATGAGTTCTGTTTACGTTTCCCTGTCATGGGTTTATGCAGCTTATGTTAACTTTTGATTTCCGTCACATTTATGAGCTCTGGCTAGGCCTACTGTATACATTCAAATTTAATGGCGTTTTGAAAATACGCATATTCATACCTGATCTGCAAAAGTTGTGTTTACATGCCCATGTGAAAAATAATGCTTGTAAGATAACAATGCTTTGTGAATAGTCATTCTTACTATGAGTTCCTTGTCGCTGAAATTGTTAGAGACAGCATTGTCAGCTTGACACATGCTTTAGATTGGTTTTCATTTCATTATTAGACCTATTTGACATTACTGTCACAATAATGACTAAATGCATTGGTTACACCATAGTTATTGTTCTTCAGCCTATAACTGCAACAAGGCATCTAGTCAGTGTTCATGTATTTTCATTATAAATACATGTAATGAACGAGAAATTATAAGATCAGGCATTTCGAAACAAAGTTGAAACAAACCAGTGAAATACAATAATGAGGCACTATTTGGGCTTCTTTTAGGGTATAGTAGTATAGTGTTCTAGTGTACATATTAAAATCAATTAGCTTGAGATCTTGAGAAAAAGTACTAGTTGAATTCAGAATTCCTGGGTTCAAACCCCTATCTTGTTGTTCTTTCATTCCACTTGCACTTTACTTAGTTATAAATATTAGACAATGAAGACTTTAAAAATTTCTAAATGTTCAATTAATTATTGGAAGGTTTTAATATTTTAATTACATATTTCTGTGTTTCAGATGAAGTCATCAAAAAAGAAAAAGGAAAAACGCCACTTGCTTTCAAATGATGATGTCTGCTTACCAGATATGGACAGTGCAGAAGACAACATTAAGTCAAACAAAAAACATAAAAAATCTAAAAAGTTGAAAAGACATTCAGATGAGAATGATGATTCATTATGTGATATCAACAGTGCAGATGAGCATAGGAAAAAACACAAGAAATCTAAAAAACATAAACAACATTTAGATGAAACTTTGGATTTATCTGATACAGCCAGTGAGCATAAGAAAAAGCACAAAAAGTCAAAAAAGAGGAAAAGACATTCAGATGAAGAAAATGAAATATCTTATGTCGAGGATAGTGTTGATGAACTCACGAAAAAAACTAAAAAATCCAAAAAACATAGAAGAAATTCTAATGAAGAAGCTGAATCACCCAATATGGAAAGTTTAGATGAACACAGGAAATCGAAAAAACATAAAAAACATTCTAATGAAGAAGCTGAATCACCCAATATGGAGAGTTTAGATGAACACAGGAAATCGAAAAAACATAAAAACTATTCTAATGAAGAAGCTGAAACACCCAATATGGAGAGTTTAGATGAACACAGGAAATCGAAAAAACATAAAAGACATTCTAATGAAGAGGCTGAATCATCTAATATGGAGAGTTTAGAGGAACACAGGAAATCGAAAAAACATAAAAGACATTCTAATGAAGAAGCTGAATCACCCAATATGGAGAGTTTAGATGAACACAGGAAATCGAAAAAACATAAAAAACATTCTAATGAAGAAGCTGAAACACCCAATATGGAGAGTTTAGATGAACACAGGAAATCGAAAAAACATAAAAAACATTCTTATGAAGAAGCTGAATCACCCAATATGGAGAGTTTAGATGAACACAGGAAATCGAAAAAACATAAAAACTATTCTAATGAAGAAGCTGAAACACCCAATATGGAGAGTTTAGATGAACACAGGAAATCGAAAAAACATAAAAGACATTCTAATGAAGAGGCTGAATCACCCAATATGGAGAGTTTAGATGAACACAGGAAAAAACACAAGAAATCAAAAAAACGCAAACGGCATTCTAATGAAGATACTGGTGGGGATGGTGAAAACATGATTGGATCTTCAAATGGTAAGTACATAAGTTGGAGTTATCTCCCCTCATTCTTTCCTTGTTTGCTGCATTTTTATTGAATGGCATGAATGTATCTTTTTATAATTATTATTTTTTTGCTTGTATATATTTACAAATTTATAATTGAAATGATTCGATTTTTGTACATGTGTTAAATTGTAAACTGTTGATGTTTGTTTCAGTCACCATCTTGAAAATCACATTTTTTTTTAAAAAGTCAGAAATTTCATTTGATTTTACAAATTGAATCTCAATCTTATATTCATTTATCAATTTCTCTGAATATTAAACTGGTATTAAAAGACTTGACCATGAACTTTTATAAACTGATCACGATCTTTAATTATTTTCAGGAATTTTCCACTCCTTGTCTGATAACTTCAATCCTTCTGAAAGTCTGAACTCAGAAAATCAGGACACTCTAACATCATGTCGAGACGAAACCTGTTCTGATGATGCAATAGATGGTGGTGAAAATCAAAACACTTCTTCAGTTCCAGATTTAGTAACAAAACAAACATCTTTGGACTCTGTGCTGGACCCAGATTCCATCACAAAACAACCTTCATTTCGAAATTCAAAGAAGAAGCGACAGTCGGATCTGTCCAGTGATATACTTTCCACTTTACTTTTAACTGATGATGAGGCCGCTATCATACATAACGGGAAAGTTTCAAATGGAAAATCGAGCAAAGTGTACCAGGAAATGGGGATACAACTCCGTGTGGGAAGATGGATCCAAGAGGAAGATAAGATTTTGTTGGATAATTTTGAAGCCATCAAGGCTGAATATGGATTGGAAATGGATAACGATTTTCTTTTACAGTTATTGTTTGAGCAGTTTTTAGCAAGTTCAACAGAAGAGAGAATAAGAGTGAGGCAATTCCGAAAAACCAGCGACTTTTATGTCAAACTTGCTGGTAATTTAAGAAGGTATGTACATATATATGTATCCAATGATTTGGCCTGTGTAATATATTTGCATATGACACTAGAATAATATGACCGGCTGGAGCGATTTTTATTGGCTGAATATAACAACAATCTTGCTTGTTTCTTTACTTAATTTTAGATTACCTGAAAGTGTAATGGACCGTGCCAGAAAAATTCTGCCTGCATGGAAAGTGGGTCCCTTTACACCTGAAGAAGAAAAGACCCTACTTGAGCAGCATGAAAAGCATGGTAACCAGTGGACAGTTATTGGCTTTCATATGAATCGGTCAAGAAATAGTGTGCTAGACCATTATCAAATCATAAAAGATGAAAATCGGAAGAGAGGAACATGGACAGAAAAGGAGGTATTAATGATAATTAGGTCATGTCACAATACACTTAGTTACAGTAAAGGTCATGTCACAATACACTTAGTTACAGTATAGGTCATGTCACAATACACTTAGTTACAGTAAAGGTCATGTCACAATACACTTAGTTACAGTAAAGGTCATGTCACAATACACTTAGTTACAGTAGGTCATGTCACAATACACTTAGTTACAGTAAAGGTCATGTCACAATACACTTAGTTAGAGTAGGTCATGTCACAATACACTTAGTTACAGTAGGTCATGTCACAATACACTTAGTTACAGTATAGGTCATATCACAATACACTTAGTTAGAGTAGGTCATGTCACAATACACTTAGTTACAGTAGTTCATGTTACAATACACATAGTTGAAGTAGTTCATGTTACAATACACTTAGTTACAGTATAGGCCATGTTAAAATACACTTAGTTACAGCAGGTCATGTCACAATACACTTAGTTACAGTAAAGGTCATGTCACAATACACTTAGTTACAGTAGGTCATGTTACAATACACTTAGTTACAGTAGGTCATGTTAAAATACACTTAGTTACAGCAGGTCATGTCACAATACACTTAGTTACAGCAGGTCATGTTACAATACACTTAGTTACAGTAGGTCATGTTACAATACCCTAATAGTTACAGTTTAGGTCATGTCCATGTTTTAGTACAAAGTAGTTTTGGTACTTGCTGGAGTCATTTCGGAACTTTAATATTAAAAACTTGTAGGCCAAGTCAGTAATATTTTCGAATTCATTTTATTCCAGCAAAACTGGACAAAACAGAAAATTGATCCTTCAGTTTAACCCCCCCATAACTAACAAGGGACTACAACATGACCTTAAACCCCGGATATCTCTGAACAAAGAATAAGCTTATTTGTCATGGCTGCCAGAGGACCTAAATTGACACTTCTCCTTACTCTCTATATCTTGGTGTATAAGTTCGAAGTTTGAAACCTTTATTAGACAGCTGCCAGGTACTGACCACTGGTCAATGGTATTTCTTGGGTACTTCAGCTTTCCTCAACCTCCTTACCTCCTAAACCTGGCACATCCTTAAATGTTGATAGGAAAAAAAGGCCTTTAATCCAACTATTTAAATCCAATAAGGGTGTTTCTATAAAACTATTGTACTTAATGGAAAGAGAATTCCTACTTCAGTAGTTTTTGTGATAAAGTTTCTGTAATTTACAATTGACATACATCATGATAGTGAATGTGTCTTATCTTCTGAACTCCCATGATTTCATGATTGTATGTGGAAAGATCTAGATCAGATGTTGACCAAGATACACAGTTTCTGACATACATCATGATAGTGAATGTGTCTATCTTCTGAACTCCCATGATTTCATGATCGTACATGTATGTGGAAAGATCTAGATCAGATGTTGACCATGGTACACAGCTTCTGACATACATCATGATAGTGAATGTGTCTATCTTCTGAACTCCCATGATTTCATGATTGTATGTGGAAAGATCTAGATCAGATGTTGACCAAGGTACACAGTTTCTGACATATTTCATGATCGTATGTAGAATGATCTAGATCAAATGTTGACCAAGAAACACAGTTTGGTTTAGTTAAGTTCTGTAGATATGCTTCTACTCAGATCACCATGAATTGTTCGATGACTTGTCACAATTAGATGTCTAATTAATGATTTGTGTTTTACAGGTAGACGACTTAATAGCTGCTATATCAGAAGTGATGGAGACGGATGACCTGCTTAGTCTACCACATACTCAATTACCGTGGACAAAAATTGCTAGTAAGATGAACCATCGTAGTGCAAAACAGTGTCGGAACCTCTGGGTCTATAGACTTCGACCATTACTGGCACAGGGTACACTCGGCATGCAAAAGATTCAAGTAGACAAAGTAGCATTAGTGAAAGAAATCTATAATCTAGATGTTCTGCTGGAAAGTGAGATAAACTGGGAAGAGTTGTTGGAGAGAATTCCGAATGGTGGGACGCCACAGAACTTGGCTAATCAGTGGATAAGGTTAAAGGCTCTTATAAGTGGTGGGGAGAGTATGAGCTTCACTGAAATCCGTGAGGAATTAGCGTCCTTATATTTTGAATTATGACAATATGGCTTTAACAATGATAAATTGTTAATAGCAACTGAAAGGACAGTTAGGAAAAACATGGTTATTTTACGTGTACTCCTGTTGTAGATGTCACGGACAGAAGTAAATGTATGTGTTGGCCAGCCAGATTGAGTGAGACCTGGACTTTAGAGGGACAGTCATTAACAAAAACTTATTTACTGAACAGGTCAGTTACTTGAGAATTGATTTTACTGACTACAATTGAATGACTTTTTTAACTCATGATTGATGCAAAGTTTATGAAATTTTTTAAACTCTTCCTTTTAAAAAGGACAAGGTAGGGAAAACAATTAAGGGTATTAGGGATTGTTGAGGGCTATAAGGAGCTGGATAATGGATACTTCAGACACCGGCCGGACTTTACAAAAATTCTCAATACAATTGAATACTATCCAGTACCCTGATGGTCCATTTAGTGCTTAGCTTATTTGGCAGTTTTACAGCGACACTTCATTAATAATTGTATTTTAAATGTGGAGAACCATTTTAACATATGTAAAATATAGCAGCAGTGTCAATGATTTGAAACGTTTTATAAATTATTGTATACATGAAATGATAACATCACAAGGACGATAAAAAAAATAATGAACATCATTTATTTCACAATATTTTCAGAAAATTGAAATGTGTGTAAAAGGGATGAACATCATTTATTTCACAATTTTTTCAGAAAATTGAAATGTGTGTAAAAGGGTTTAATGATTTCATTTAGCGATGTAGAACAAAAACATGAAGTGTAAAGGTTGTTTTAATGAATGCCATTTCTGTTTTAACGATGTTTTTATTTCTTCATTGGTGAAGATCTGTATTCTAATAGTTTCTTATGGGGCACAGTTACAAGTTTTCCGGGATGAGTGAGAGCAGAGTTATACTCGAATGTGCACTCTAAACAAATACATCATTGTGAGCTAGGAAACTGGTTTTCCATTAAAGATGCTCCACCGCCGACAGAGCATAAATGACATTCATTATTTGAACAATTATAATTGGTGTTCAATCGTAAATATATATGTCTAATTAATACAAAAATTATGATAAAATAATTTGATATGACTTTGGTGCATGCGCAATCAGCATTTCATTCCATATAGGGTAAAGTGACACAGAATTTTTTTCGGGATTCAATTAATTATTTCTTTATATTTTTAACTTAAAGTAAACTTAAACTTACAAGCTCAAACTTTTCAATGGTGGTAATGGTGTAAAGTAAGTAACTTTTGTAACTGAAGAAAAACACTAAATAGTTTGCTTATGTTTTTTATAGTGAAAAAAAAAAAACCATTTGTCAGTGGTGGAGCATCTTTATTAATTTTTTTTTTTTTTAAACATTGACTAACCTCATGATTTCAGCAGCAAAACCATTTCTTGTAGGAGTAATAAAACAAGATATCCCAGAGGGATCTGCAGCTTAGGATAATCTATGTTTTTTGTTTCTGTTTTTATTTTCCCTTTGAAATACAGACTTCATATTAGTGGGCATATCAGCAGCACACTTCAATTGTCAAATGCAATATGGTCACTATCTGCCATACAAATTGTGCTTGGATTTGTTCCATAATGGATATACAGAACTACCAATCAAGCCAAACAAGTTTGATTTAAGGAAGCTAGACCTCTTCAATACTTACTGAGAAAGCTACACTATACGAGATGGCTGCTAAATATATAATCATACAAAAATGCTATTGTGAGAATTACAGGAACCATGACGAACCTACATATGAAATTTGAAAAAGAACCCTTCAGAACTTTCTTAGAAATACATGTAGTGATAGTAAACTTCAACTTTCACATTATAAGATGGCTGCCTGTCGACCATTTTGTTGCCCAACTGGTCCCAAAATGCAATATGCACAACAAGAGTCCGAGAGAAACATATGCATGATATTTGAAAAAGCTCCCTTTGAAAAAAGTTGTAACAAAAATTGTTCACTGACGGACGGACCACTGACGAAATGTGATTCGAATAGCCCACCATGTGATGGGGGTAAAAAAACCTGCCATATTAGTTGTAGTACAAAACACTGCATTCATTATAGTTTCAATCAATGTATTCTAACGTAAACTTTGTCATACCACTGTAGCAGTTTTAGATATTACACTGGCTCAATGCCTACGATGGCTTATTGTCTAGAAAAACAATTGCCATGCATAAAAATCCGTGTATCTTGTTACAATGACCACCAAAAATTCTTAAACACGATTTTGCATATCTGGCCTTGATATTTAATTCAATATTATCTGTTTAACTGATGATGACTTTCTCAAGACAAAGCCAAATATATCAATAACATCTCCAAAATCTGCAAGCAAGATGACTAGCTAAAGTTTTCTATGTAATGTAATCAAAGGAGTTATTTATTAGGAATTATTGATATCAAACAAGCGTTTTTGCTTAAATCCTCTTCGGGTAAACGCTCAAACGAACGCCGAGTAAATGATCACAATTTTATTAAGTTTCTATATTTAACACAAACGTTAATTGTTAGAGCCACAAGTTCCTATTTTGATGTTAGTTGCACGTTTCGGTAAAGTGGTCCACGATACGTGATACGTCTGTCCATATCGGAGTCTGTGATAGGATTGTTCTTCTGGTATTGGAACCAAGACGACCCTACAAAACGGAAATGGATTCTGTAAATATAAGATTCATCAGATAATGTTCACACCAAGGGAATAACCTAGGAGATTCAATGAAGACAAAAATAGAAATAACATCATAATGACATGTGTATTGTATGATGGGATATTTTTATGTAGGTCAATCTGTTGATCAAACGTGACTAACTTGCAGTTTATAATATATCTTCTGTGAAACGACTACAAAAGGTAGTTATAGATAATGAATATATTCCGATGTGGACCTGGTACATCTATATTTTCTCGCCGAGCTAACATCCATCAAATGTGATGAAAACAACACCAACTCATAGATGCAACATTATATTGCACTTTGCTTTCTGTGAGTACGTTAAAGCTGCTCCACCGCTGACAAATATTTTAATAGATATTCACAAATTGCAATAGCTGAATTTCTTGCCAATAACACTGATGAAATTTTATAAACTTGAAAAGCATTACATTGCATTTGCCTGTATGCATATTCATGTGCAAAAAGTTTTGGCACCAAATGGAACTGAATTTCCAAAATCAAGAAATTTATCTAAGAACCCTTTGATCAAGTCTCCCACAAAATCAAGCATATTCAGTAAGACTGACAGCATCGTCCACCTAACTCTTGAACAATATGCAGGAACGCGTGGTCATTGTATGGGAATACTAGTAAGCCTTATGATGTTAACCTGAAGACATGGTTGATTTAGAAGCTGGCCCACTGATCTCCCACACTGCTGGTGACATATCGACGGCCCCGGAATCGTCGGACAGTTGGTTTGGATATCTTGCAGATAAGATTTCAGATCTTGTCGGAACTTCCTGAAGTCACAGCCTCCCATGTAAGGCTCTGGAAGCCAAGATGGTGATAATAGTGAAAACAATTAAACTGTCTATAGACTTGTGCTTAATACTGATATATTACAGATAAAAGGAGAATCAGTGAAATAAAGTGTTCCGCCAACTAGCTTAAGTAATTGAGCAAACAACTGGATTCTAAGAGCAAGATTTTGACTCCGGTCATGTGATAATTCCATTAAAAGTTGGAGAAAAGACCTACCAAAAACAACTACTGCTTAACTATATAAATCAAGGACACATTTGAAAATATGATACTCCCGAAAAATGCACGTTCAATTTCTTAATGTTAATTAATGTCCGGGAAGTTGTTCCTCTGTAAAGGACTCTAAAAAGCCAGTGATTGCATATTGCAAGTAACTTATTTAAATATGTAAATAGGATTGATAAACTCACCAAACAGAAAATAATTTACTGAATATAGCATAATGTACTTCAATTTTTTGAATCGACGAACATAAATTCATAGTAATATATCTGATACGCACTGAAATGAATTCGCAGATTCAGTTCAATAATCATTACTTACTATTGGGATCTATGCAGTTCATGTCGAATTCGTCAAACTGAAGGCACTGGTCAAAGTTTTTGACGTTTGGAAAGTAGGTCACGAAGGCGTAACACATCTCCGCCTATAAACATACCATTCCAGATAAACCAGCGACAAATTAGAAAAGGAGGAACACATAATATTCCACAAAAGTTCACAAGCCACAAAAAAAAAAAAAAAAAACCACCTTGAATAACTTTATATTCTTTCCTTAGTTTAACGCTGATCATAAATTTGCATGATACATGTACAAGACCAGTTGCTTTAAAGAAACTTTGGATTAACCCATACAGGAAACGATATACTAGGTAGGCACATTGCTTCATCATTCGGTAGAGAATACTTTGTTTAACACGCGTACGACGTTGTATTGGGAACACTTTTCTCTTCCTCTACCATGTAAACCCTAATTGCCATGAAGAGAAAAAGAATGATTGCGAGACCCACTTCGTACTCTTTGAACAAGTATAGCATACACATACTAAAGTACGCCTCTGTTCTGTTATTAAGGTAGCAGCTTACGTTTGATCCCTCTCCAAAATATAGGGACTGGTTCCTGTTCCTGTTCCTGTCCCCCGTCAGCGAGTCGAATGTACAGGTTAGACGTACCTCGTCACCTAATAACACACACATATTGATGGATAAAAGGAGGACAACCTTGTAATATAACGAGATGCTGATTCTGTAGCCAAGGCTTTAGATTACGTATATGTTGCAAATCATGGTTCGCGGAGAGTAATGTTATCAGCAATCTAAGCAAGCGAAGATGGTCAAAACGTATGGTTTTATGGGCTGGTTGTTGCCGGATGTTGCCACTAATCGTACGTATTTGAAGTATGAAATGAGTTATCTTTTATCCTAGTAGATCTCTAGCTTTGAGTATTTCAATTATTGACCCCTTGTAGTCACAATTAAAAGTTACCGACCGAAGGCCAATCTTTCATTATATTGAAATATCGTCAAATGCACAGAAAATGTCCTATAATATATCTTACACTCTGTCAGTTAGTAAATAGTAACAACTTTTGGGCAGAACCTTCCCTGTAACAACTATGGAATCCACTCACTTGTATACAAGCATGATTTTCTTTAGTTCGAATGACAATTTCATCCAACAGGAAAATCATGCATAGAACGGCAGATTATTATTCAATATAATATTTAATACCAAAACAGAAGTATCCAACCCGACAGTCCTATTTCATTCAAAGACAATCCCTGTTATTGTTGGGGACCCGTGCCTTAGGATGGCACGTGAGCATCCATATTTCTATTCCGAGTTTGACAGCATGTTAAGTTGCAATTCCTCCAAACCAAACTTCTCAAAAGCTATTGAATCAGGTTGGAAAATGCGTCAACTTATCGCTGGAAAAGTATATCCTTTGTACTTTGATCATACATTACACGTGGCCTGAATTACATACAATATATGACACTAACTGTTCACTTTACCGTTTCAAAGCAACCCTTGCAATTAGCAGTCATACATATATTCTTTATCAAAAAGCGGAGGCGTTAATAAGACCTACCTGGTCTGATCTCGATGGGTGGGTCGTGTGTGTGAATTGGTGAGATTTTGTAATCATATTCCTTGTCATAAGCCACCCTCTTCAGGAATTTTCCGTCCCGGTAAACCTCCAGCAAGCTATTAACGCCTGTTGTCATATTGGAACAAAAAGTTGAAAATGTATTTTACACTGCAATACAAAATCAAATACAACTGTAACTAAAGGTTTGCTGTGATATTAGAAGAACAATTTCCGTTTCTTCATTCTTACCAAACTTATACAAAAGCTGCTTTTCACTATTTAGAAAATATTTTGGGTTTCTTAGATTTAGCGTCCTGTTTGCGTCAGAACTGATTCTTTCTATGCTAATAAATGTAGGATATCGGCTTTGATTAGCTAACTTAATCATTTTATATGAAGCAGGGTTATTTGGAAGGCTACACGCTTTTCGAATGCATTGCAAAACAGGAAAACCACTCGGCGATTTATAACCTGTACTACATACAGCTCACCTGAAATAATAAATTGAGCTTTAACCTACTAAGTATGGGTTTTTTCCACGTGATTTCTTTTCAAATATCGATGCGTTATTTTAATTATTCTTACCCAGATAATGCATATGTATATACGTCCTGGTGAGATAGATAGGATGGGGTAACATGGCGGCAGTACAAGTCCCGCTACAGCCACCAGACTCGTTGTGGATAGCATGGGGAGGAATATCAAGGTCCTGCTGTCCAATCTGAACATTCCCAACATCGTACTGACGGAGTTTAGTCGTGTAGTAGATCCGGAATCCACTGTTATCTATTAGTAAAAAGGTTCAAGTGTCGTCTGTTTCATAAACATTGCAGGATAGAAAGACGTGATTCAGGACATATGACATTTTCATCTTAAAGTTTCTATAATTGAACTTTAACACTTTAATAAAAGAATAATAATATAAATTGTTGATTTAAAAAATGTATGTAGACGAAAACAAGATTCTCCTCATGTATATCAGTTTTCATATGCATAGCGTTATACCAAGTCAGTTTGCCTTTTCTGGGTGACGGTCTCTCCTGACGTAGACATTCATTGTAAGAATCTTTTGGCTGTTTCACACATTATATCAAGTTGTGTTTGAGCAGAAGGCATGCATGATTCATCCAAAAGATTCTTAAGGGAACAGTAGAAATTCCGTAGTGTGCCATTCATATTTCAGCCACAGAAATAACCAGAAAAGTTTTGATGAAATCAATAAATTAATGATAATGTAATTCAAGTTCTTCATACTCTACCTTCAACTTTTGGCTTAAGACTTTGGACCTGTGAGTTTGGCAGCAGACGTTCGCTTTATATGCATTATTAACTGTGAGATTGACACAAGACATTTGTGTTAGATGTATTATTACCTGTAAGGTTGGCTGTAGACCTTTCGTTGTTCCAGTGGATCTGTAGTGACATGTAACTATAGCTGTGTTTACCAAACCTGACTCCTGCGTTGTCCGGGGTGTAGATTTTACCCTCTACCCCCATAGTCCACTGAGCTAGCCACGAGGAGCACTGGGCGTCTGCTCCCGAACACTCGTGTGGAGCCTCAAACATAAATAAATTGCAATGAAAACTTTGATGTTATCATTTAGATATCTCAAAGGTTGAGAGTTTATTACACATCCGGGGATTTCTCAGAAAGGTAAGGGAATGCAATTATCACGTATATTTCAGCAATCCTGACAAAAGGTCTGAGACTAGAGGAAAGTCTGAGACTGGATGCCATGTAATAGTAATAAAAACAGTATAAAAGAGCGGCCTACCGTATCCTGAACGTCATAGTCACATCCAAACAAAAGCATGTGATGCATGACGTCATGGTTAGAGATGAGTGGCTCAAACGCAATGGCGTGGAACGTATCGGCATCTGGTACCTATAGACAGTAAAACCGTCATGAGATGGTCACGTAAGTTTTTAAATCAACGACAATTATTATTTCAAGTAAAATATTATTATTTTCTATCGTGTTTCAATAAAAAAATTATATATTAATATATTCTTTACTTACTTTAATCTTCTGACACACGTAGTGAGTCCTCTTGGTGGGAACCTGTAACGCGGGAATTCTGATATCAAAGTATCTGACGTCTGCTTCCAATGGCCGCTCAGCCACGACACTAGAGGTATATCCACACAGTAACAGTATCACAACCAGAAACTGTCTCATCCTAGAAATCAACAGTAGCATTGTTAATCTTACGTAACTCTATCTTACATAAAATAATTTTATCAATTTTACGGGATTATCTTTTGAGTGGTTCAAATGCTTTATCTAGATGCAATGTCAAAATTAATTACACATTACGGGATATTCAAAGTATGTATTCTAATATTGTATGCCACATTTATGACCAAGTGATATTCTTCAGTTCGTCATGCCCTTCAACATCACAGTATCCTTTTTGGCGCAACCTTTTATAGTGCTGCATCCGAATTTCATTGCAAAGGGGCTTTAAATGCGTTTGTTTTACAAAATTCCTAATTCATTAATGCGCTTACCAATTACAATCAATTTTGTGCTACAATTTAAAATAAATATGTTTACAATTACGACCACATGTTATGTCTATATAGTTAGGTTGTTTAGAGAAGGACCGTTGTTGACTACCTGAAGAATGTCACGTTTGATAAGACTGTACTTTGTGTTATCTGTGACCATTGTCTAAGTATGCCTACAGTTATATTCATTGATAACAAGGAAGCTACTCTCTCGGCATGGCATCTCAATCAGGGATGGTGTCGGAGGTGTTGAGGACGTTAGGTTATCAAACATTCAAAATAATTGTATGTTAGGCTTTACAGATGTCTTACACATGTAACACGAAACAATCAATTATTTGGCTGGTAGTTTATGAGTGTAAAGGTCAAATAAACTTTATACGGTTCTTGTCATTCCGGGTCTTAGCATACTACCAAGGGAATATGTTTGGATACATATTATTATGAGAAATATTCAGTGATAGTAAACAATTCCTATGGCATATGAAATCTTTTTAAGATACCACAACTGGAGATATCTATTCACTATTTACCTACAACTATAAATGACAGGAAACCATCCTGCAATAGCTACTGTGTGGTACTTACCTGATTGTACAAGAATTGTTCCGTATGTCCACGCTGTATTCACTAATATAGAACTAATATGTATGGAATATATAAACAGATGATCGTTATGTACGTATGCGCACTTGATTCCAATACTAGACATAGAGATAACGTTTAATCTACACATGAAATTTGGTGACATATCGGGAGTTGATAGGCCATACGCATCACTGCTAAAGGTGAAGCCTGGCTAATATATATATTTTTTCCTTTTGCTAACAATTTCCTTGTTCGATGGGGTGTGTACATGTATTGACATCTTTTTCGATTGTATCATGTTGAGTCTGATATAGTGTCTATCCTGACGTTTGATCAGGACAATGTCCTCAGTTAATATAAATATACGCGGTATTTGCAAATAACCTTATAAGAGGAACATAATTGACAAACCTTTGATCTTTCTGACAGCTGACATTTGCAATCTCAGAATTCACCCAGCACATATTGTTTGTTGTGTTTAGTAATGATGTAAAGAACCGGATTTAGAACTTAATTCTGTGTGTAAATTGAGCAAAAATGAACTTTCGTGAATGTAATATAGCCTAGTCAGCATGTTTACTGTACTTGCCTTCAGAAAGTAAGTCACCCAAAAGCTGTCACATTTATCTGTTCTCGTCCTAACCAAACTATAGCCTTTATTTGAAGACACTACCTGTTCTTCCATTGCATAATGCAATGTTTTTATAGACGTATTTTACTTTTAACCGAGAGTTGATTGATAAGTTGCGAGCTTTGTATTGAAGAATTTGATTAACCAAGAAGGATTCCCATATTGATGTGGTACTAACTACAAACAAACATATAGCAGCCATACATGGCATGGAAACACGTGGTGGGTAACACAATCTAAGTGTGGCAGGCAGAACCTCGTGGATGACACCTGCCCTGGAACAAAATGGTGTCTATTGCACATAACTGACAGTCGAATCACAAGGAGTTATACAGAAAGGAAAACAGGAGTTTGGGAGATATCAGCAGAAAAAACTGCTGCAGTTTGATTACTGTGGCTTTAAATAGCATTTAATTCATCCGTTATTCAGATCAACGTCAGTCTAAATGACATTTCTAGAAACCACATTTGGTCGAATGATGTGTTGAGGAGAACTTCAAAAACCTTCATTGTATCTTATAAACATCGGTTGAAAAGGTTTCAGATATATACAGGTGTCATATAAAACCATCCATATTAACATTCCAGTTTGTTAGTGCCCTTGATGAACCAAGGGTTCAGGCTAGTGTTACCGGGTAGAAAACTAATTAATGCAAGTACGAATTCAAACTTTTGCACGGAAAGCCAATATCCTGTGGTGAATTTCACAGCGAATAAATATTGTCATTTCTACAGAAAACATAGAGGTATATAAGCTATAATGATGTAACTTAGTTAAGTCTGTAAGCCTAATAAACGTCCCTGAGTTTAAACAGCATTTAACGTTATTATATACATACATAAAGCGTTCGTGTAGTGCTGTATAAATAAGAATACACACCCGGGCTCTAATCTACTTTGTATTAAGGAGATACAAATAGGTTACAAGGGTTTAATCCCGCGGGTATTAGGACTGGATGGGTAGTGTATACAAACCAAGACTACACACTTTTACTAGTGTACACACACATACCGGGGGAGGAACATCGTCGGTGTGTGACTGATAAAATATGTATAACGACGCTACACCTGAGTAATTAGTCTATGTTTTAATGAAGTAGTATATACATGTAGCTGTCAGACCATCACACGTGTGGGTTTATGCTGCTGATGATAATGCAACGATTTACTGTTACGACTTACGCTGTATACAACAATCGATTTCACACAGGTAAGTAATCAATTTCATTTATTTATGAAACACAACTATGTATTTTCATGTTTTTTCTTTATTGAAACATTTACAGTCAGTGGTGAATTGATAGTATAGATCCCTTCGCTTCGTGGTCCATTCCAAACATCGATACCCTACTCAACTTAATGAAACGGTAATGCCGCATATCTGTCAGAATGTAGCAATTGAAACACCTGTCATGTCATTTTGTATTAATGATCCATATGTTCATGTCAGGTTTGCCAAATCCACTGACCGTATCTAAAATAATCAAATTTCGTTCCCACTTGTATAGGCTATTTCATATAATATCTTTGTTCCAATCCACCGACCATTTCTAAAATAATCAAATTTCGTTCCCACTTGTATAGTGGGTTTTTTTTATGTAATAACGATTTTCTGTTTCATTTTACCATAACTCTATAGCAACCCTTTCGAACGTCATGGTGCAAATATTTTGCAAGATATTACTGCTTGAGAAATAAGAGATAACAAGAATAATTCATGATATCTAGATCAGTCAATTGCAATAAGCATCCAATCAACTGCAATAATCGATGACCTATTATTCCGTTATATCGTTTTTCTTCGACTTAACGAAGTAAAGTTCACATAGATAATTTTCCTATTTGAAGGCAACAGATGGTTATTAATTTCACAGATATATTTCGACACACCTTTTATATCGCTGATTTGATGTTATTTGTTTGCTATCTAACAATTTCATCCCAGGAATCAATGTCTGATATTCGCAATACTTAATGTATTATTGCATTTAGATTTAGCCTTTATAACACGAGTTTTCTGCTTCAAAATATAATAGATATACCTGCGATACAGAATTGTGTGACAAAACCCAAAATTACTTTTTGTCAATGATCATTGAATATATTCAAACCATTACATAATGGCGCTTTTCGTTCTCTATATGGTGTGAATACAGAAAACGTTGACAATTGGTAGTGTAGATAATTGATTAAATATAAATACGATTTATGGACCATTGTACAACACCGTTTCTGTTTAATGTCTATGTATACTGTCTAGTACACAATTATGATCAGACATATCGACCTTACTCTCTCTGTTTACTTTTTCCAGTTCAGGACAAACAACAGCAAGCATATGTCATCAATTAATGCCGGCAGGTGAGAAATCCCGAGGGACAAGTCATAAAAAACTAGTAACGGTGTCGATAGCAAATGTTCACGTAAAAGGAAACATTCCTGTGTAAATTAATTCTCGGGGAACAAGGAATAATGAGACTTTCGTAGATTGCAAGGGATAAGGAATATCTTGGATTTCCAGAGACGAGAGTTAGAAATTATTGAATGAAGATTCGTGAGAGAGGATAATGAATAAAACCAACTGATGGACCCCCAGGTTTGGTATATGTAACTTTAGTGTATTTCCCGAGGAATAAGGCAGTGAGGGCTGCGGCCCGGGCGACAACGGATACGGAATCACAGGCGTCCCAGTGACAGATGAAATGGAAGGCATCAGTTTCTGGAGTGCTGATGGTGATTCGTTGTGTCTACGAAAGCTTGAACCAACACGATCTTCCTCAAGTCCTTCTAAACCAGACCCATCTCCAGTAAGTATAGGCGATGTCTCCATAATAATCTGAGGTACCCATTTGTTATGCCTCTGAATATCTGTATAAGTTAATTATGATGGTGACATGTTAAATGTAGTAGACCCATCCACAACACTGCCGTTTGTTCTGGATCGAATTGCACGTTTTCGTTTTTCAAATCTCACAATGAGTCTTTGACTGAATGTTTGACTCATGTAACTCCATCCTTTCTTGTTCTGAAATGGTACTTAATTGACGTTAAATAAATTGATTAACTTAAATATGATCACTTCTACCATGACTCTTAAAGTGACTTTTGTACGCCTTCTTGACATCGGAATCGTACGAGTTGCTCCCCTTCGACAACACATCATTTTAAAAAAAAGAGCAAAGAATTGTTTTGCAGATTTAATTACAAGTTAACACTTTACAGACTACTTAAATAGTTTAGTTACTACACTGTCTTATGATCTCATATAATACCGTATACAGGGTAGCTAGCTACTTTAAATTAATCGATAAAAAAAACCCTTCACACCAAAGCTATGACAAATGTATTAGCACTTACAATACATCGTACCACGACTTTGCCTTCTCTGTGAACATGTGGGTTTTTTTTTCACAGACTGCGTTACTAATCAATAAAAAGTGATCTTGAATAATGGGCTCAGTAAGAATCTACATAAAGCCGTACTCAACTGTTTCACAGAACTTTTATTCTGATAATTTAGTAAATACAGGTGTAGAATTGTGACCGCTATTTGTCGGCATGATGAGCATAATAGACCTAAATAACGGTATTTTAGTGTATTGTGTGAATCTAAATACTGTCCACGCTATCTTAATCGTCCATTTATATAAATTTATATGGAATGATAAGATATTGGACGTGGCCATTGGTGAAGTACAATAGCTTGGAAATCATGTTGTCACTTACAAAGATAGGTACAGTATATTTAAATGGTTCTTTGTTAGGTTAAATGTTACATATCGGGTGTCTTCACTGACTCAATATATCTGATTGCCGCTCTAATCCCTTTTAATGAAACAGTTTCACAAGATAAAATGAAGAAATATGTCATATGACAGCAAAAGGCGTATGTCATACAAATGTAGCGACATGGAAATACTATAGTGAGCGTAGTGTAGATGTCATGGGAGTTACTCTATCTACATAGACTTTCAGTGGTGGAATTGATTTTGCTGACAAAGTGGAATTATAATACATCATTGTCTGATTTGAAACACAATAGAAACGATGGAAATGTTTAGTGCAGTGGAAATTAAGCTCACAAACTAGGTCAGTTATTAACAAAAAAATATGTATAATATATACTAAAAATGTTACACAAACAATAATTATTTATTTTTGAAGGATATCCCAATGTATGATATGCTAGTGTATTGATAATTTGGCGAGCTTCGGTAGTAAAAAAAGGGACGCTTGTCGTCCTGTACAAAAGGTGATGTCATTTGTATTAGTCTCTTATAAAGAAAAATGATGTACAATATATGGTAAATGTAAGCTAGTATTTTACCACTTCAGTCTTATTAATAGCCAGAATTCAAGATCATTGGTAAATTGCTATAAATTCCTGTCGTAGTTTGGATGGGTATCCGCTAAAATATTTCTTGTTTTCAAAAATGCTGACTCGACATTTTCTGTAATTCAACGGGGATTAAAAGTAAGAAGCATTATGAAAAAATGTATAATCTGTATTTACATCTTACAGGTCCTATTGTCATTACCGACCCCTCGGTATAACGAATCGTTACTAAGTTCGGTCTGCAGTGTGAAGTGAAGGTGTTCCATCGTTTATCCTTTACACAATAGGACAGAACATCTCAATGAAAGAATATTTGGGATAACTGTAAAACCAATATCGGTTCATGAATACACAATCCGCCATTATCGGATTAAACTATGGGACATTTAACTGGATACACAAAAGAAATATGATTAGTTTCTGTAATTCTCTCTCCCCCACACATGATATATATGAATCGTTAGGGTTGATCCAGGTGTATGCTCGCTCGCACATAACACTAATACATTCGGCGTTTAAATATCAGTCAGGGGGATTGCTTTCTGGCCTTCTGCGTTTATTCAGACTTGCATGCGATAAGAATAAGCCAAGTTGAATTGAACTTTTTTCTATAGGAAATTTCTACGTCAACTTAACATGCAACATTTCTTATCACAATGATCAAAACTATAAACAATTTACCCATTGTTCAGATATGACTTATAACTTTAATTCTATTGCTGAACTTGTAAATTGATTTGTAAACTAGCGTCATTGAAATCGGGACGGTTATTGATTTTTGAACTGTACGATTTGAGCTGACAAAACTCGTGTCACCTGTGTATAGCTTGGCCGTCTGAAGCAGTGAAAGTGTTGATATTATAATACGAGAATACACGACCGTAGAATATATTTAAAACATTCCGGTATATATGCCGGCTGTATGACAGGTACAGACCGGATTCAGCAGTAGTGTGTTCGATACTAACGGGATATTACCATGAGGTGATGGATTGATGGATTTATAGGTATGTAAGGTCTTCCTATTATTATTATATTAATATATATCTATTTGAACTCTGATACTTAAACAAGAAATTATGGTTATGTGTTACGGGTAGCCACGTGCACGTGAATGATTTATGATATAGTGAAGTATTACATCTGAGCTGCTTAATGTTCCAACACGAAATGGCAGATTGAACACCATACGGACCTATTAGTAATATATAACTATTATTTAATCATTTGGTAATTGGTCGTATTTTAAAGAACAACTACATTTACATATGCTACATAGTCCCTTAATGCCATTGCACCTATAATCATTAAATGGGGGTTTAACTCCCACACCAACCCCCGCCCCCTCATCTATCGCTGAACAATCCGATATATCTAAGCAATAACTTGCTCCTGAAATGCACGGTCATGCACCCATATTGACTTTAATTTCGAATCACGGTAAACGCTGGTATTGTAGTTTAATATTACCTCTTCAGTGCACAGAATGTGATATGTGTATATATATTAAGTTAGGCAGCAGATGTCAATCAATCTTAAATCAATATCTGAAAATAACGACGTATCATATTTGATCTGCTGTGTTAATTTGTATTTCTATAAAAAAAAATCCTTAAACACATATCAGGAGTGCGTGCTGATCGATGGCTGTACATGTGTTTACTGTCAGTTTCCAGAGCTACACTATTCCCAGCCAATTATCCTATGTAGTCTTATCTTGCTATGGCTATCTCGATATATCACTGGGACTATAAGCATTCGTATCCACCATTACAATAGTATATGCATTTCTTCTTCTAAAAAAATCTGTAGTTTTAGACGAAAAAGCATGATTTTGATTTGACAATCTTTCCTGTCATTTGTAAGTCTGAGAAACGGACCGGTCTGAGATTTAGACGTCCCAACATGTGAAGTAGCCAACAGTAGCTTAAATGAGTGACACACCAGGATGATAGTGATATTGATGATACTATCACTTGTTGTTAATTATGTATATCATTTTATTTCTTTGGACGGTGACTTACCTATTAACCCACTAAATGCTTTATATAAAGTGTCAATGCTGGCTCTGTAGGATAACTCACTAAGCCGATCTTTTAAACCTCCCCATTGTCGCTCGTATTTACTGTAATAATAGGCATTATCCTCTAACAGCGAGAAGACATGTTAACAACAGAAATGGTCTGAAATGTCTGTCATGAAAATGCAATGTCTTATGTCAGGATGTCCTTTGAACTTCACAATGATATCTGTGTGAGCTTCAAAGCATATCAAACGCATCTAATATGACCTTATTTTTGAAAACGTAGATATGTTTACAGCCGAAGATGAATGAAATTAGTATGTTCTGAAGATATACGTAATGTAGGTTCTCTAAGATATTCAATATGTAGGAGAGGGTTGTTGATAGAACAGTTTCAGGCGTTTTATGGGGGTAACTATTAAATTCGCTAAAGAGAAAATGTAACTTTTTATTCGATTTTAATCTAGTTCTCCGAATCACATGAAATTATTCTTAACAGACTAAATGAGGCCTACATATGCAAAATCTGAAAGCGATTTTCAGGTCTCTTTGCTCATTGGCAATTGTAAAAAATATTACGTCACAATCGTATTTGTGCAGAAGTATTGATATATATTAAATCTGTACATACATGTGGAAATAAATTATGATGATTAGACGTCAGACCATGATATCGACTAAATCATTTGACATAGGTAAACTCACCTGTAATTTTACACCTGAAATTTTACACCTGTATCTTCACTTGATTACCTATCAATGTTATCAAGAAAGAAACTAGCATAACAATATAGCTTCTTTTTTAAATTTAAATTTGCATTTTATGTATTAAAGAACTGATAGATATCCGTGTTATTAAAATCATATTGTATCGGGTGCTATTAACAACCTGCTTTAAAGCTGTATCATTTGGCGTACCTGTCAATATTTACCTGCCGAACGTGTACATACTTATACCCCTACTCCATAATACCTTTACGGCCCGTCATCAGTAGAGCGCGGGCACAGGTAGGGCTTGATACACACAGGATATATAACTTATTGTAAAACTGAGCACCATTATCGGTGAAGTTGTGATAAAAATGAATGGAGCAATTTATAAGTTTATCGTTAAATTGATAAGGAATAACACGTTTACAAGTTCAAACGCGGGTTTATCGTCGTTTTAACGGCGGCTGAATATACCTTACAAAACGTTACTAGAACTGTGTTAGAGTACTCCGTGTGTGGGAACGCTGTAGGTAAGTCATATTTTCTTAGACATGTGAGACAGGTGAATTACATGGGCAGGTGATAATCATAAATCTATACGGGTGTTTCCACTACGGCAACCATTGCTGGTAATATTATAGATAATGATGATTTTGTAGCTGTCTGGCAAACGTTTCATCTTTTTGGTCAGGGCTCTGACTGCAGAGTATTAGTAGCGTTGGAGAGTTTTGAAGATATGATGATTTGTTCGTCAGTGACATCATATTGGGTCAGACAGCATAACATAATCTTATAGCTATTTTTGATGCTGTGAAACAGCATTCTTAGGTTCGCTGGACGAGCCTGTGCACATCAAAACAATGAAACCACTCCGCGATGAAAATTAAAAGTTTTGTTCATTTTGATGGTATAAAAAAAATAAAACCCCAATATTCAAAACCACAGACATTGAATTTGTATTTACATATAAACCATGGATTGAGTGTTTTAAGTGTTCAGTTATGTCATTTGTATCACTCCGAGATCAGTAGCTTCCCGAAAATCACGAACAACGCCTTCTTCGCTGGGTTTCTTTTGCATCTGAACTGAAGCCATCTTGCTGGGTTTCTTTTGCATCTGAACTGAAGCCATCTTGCTGGGTTTCTTTGGCATCTGAACTGAAACCATTTTGATGGGTTTCTTTGGCAATACAATCTGACTTGAAGCCATCTTGATGGGTTTCTTTGACATCTGAACTATGTTTCTTTGACAGCATCATCTGACTCGCACCATCTTTTTAGTTTCTTTGGCAGTATGATAATATGAACTGAAGCCATTTTGTTGAGTTTCTTCGCCAATAAAATCGTACTTTTTAGTTTCTTTGGCAGTATGATAATATGAACTGAAGCCATTTTGTTGAGTTTCTTCGCCAATAAAATCGTACATGTAACTGAAGCCATCATTCTGAGTTCAAATTACAGTATAGCATTAAATAGTGGTTGTATTGTTGATTCCCTTTGGTACAGCGTGACAACGTGACAATGTGACTGATGCTTAGAAATATAACGACAATTTCACATTGATGTCTTCTTGTTTCTTAGTAGCTATGTTTAACGTAATCCAAAATTAAATAAAAGAAAGATTGCATGTATACAAAAAAAATATATACCTACGAGTGCTTCTCTATTGTGAAAGCGCCAACATTACAGCTAAATATAAATTTTCTATCAGAAATTTTCAATCAAACTTATCTAATGTCCTTTAAACTTAACACAGTTAATTTCATGCTCACATAAACTTGTTTCTGTGTTCCCGAATGATAATATATTCTGTGTTAGGACCAGTCGAGTATGAATTATTGCGCGCGCATCTTCTTGTTAAGTTCACAAGAGGTCGCCTTTATCGAGAACACGTAGATGTGAAATATTAGTGAAGGAGCAGTAGAGGTTGGAATACAGACTCCGTAAGTGGATTTCATATTATGTTGGACTTTTTTTAACCTTCTTTAACGGTAAAATGTTGAATTTATAATGATATTTTATTAAAGTCCGTTATGTATACACATTTCTATTTAAACAAATTAATTTGCCTGTTCTATTAGACCGTTTATATGATGCAAAAATAATTTTGTTATGAGCGAAAATGCGACATTGTAAACAAATATGACACAAAACAGCGTAGTACGTCCAGTATAAAATCGTTGGATGAACATTTCATGTCTTCATTTTATTCCAGGGATTTATTTTGTCTAATATCACTACAGTACGCTAATTGTATTGCTTTGATATCCCCCTCCGCACAGTGTAGAACTTTGGGAGTGGCACTCTACATGACCTAATTGTTCACTTCCAATAAACGAGTGTTACTATAGTTAAGGATGTACTCCTCTGAGAAGTCAAAATTTTCTTGTATTAAACTTTTTTTCTCATATAGATTTTTGGAAATAGGAGTTCATGCCATAAAAGAAAATAGAAGAAAAAACATATGTCCGTGTGCTCTTTTTTGAGCTATTGTCACTCAAAGATACCTAATTGACAAAATATTGGATTTTATGGGAATTTTGCCGTTTTGACCATATACACAATAGATTAAAGCCATAATTTCCGAATGAGGTGTTTGATATGTATAGATGTTTGTAGAATTTATTTTCTAGTAGTCTTCTTTAAAAATATACCAGTTTTGATCAATAAGACTTACACTTTTTCTCAGAATAACAACATATGCTACCCCTACCCCTTAATTTTGAGCTTCAAAATTCACCATTTTCAGCAATTTTTGCCAAATTTAGCCCTTTATAGAAAAAGTTCTGGTATTAAACTTTTGTTAATAGTTTGCATATCAACAGAGAAAGGGTTGTTCTATCTAAATCAGGCAGAAAAATGGGGGGTCCGTGTGCTTACTTTTTTGCCCCATTTGAATATTTGTTATTTTTCAGTATTTTCGAGTAAAAAATAATTTTGCTCAAATTACCATTAAATGTAAAAATAAAGAGACAAAAGTGTATCATATCACACATTAATGCTCAATATTTTAATTACCACGAACCCAGTAAAGATTTACAGCAAAAATTACCTCAATACAGCTAAAAATACTGACGCAGTGATGATTTAAGTAATAACAATTTCAGAAAATGGTAAAACTGTGGCTCTACTCAAAGCGAAAAAAGACACAATTTCAAAATGGCCGCCAAATGGGCCATTTCTTAAAATCCCCATATAAAAAAATCTACTTAAGCTAGAAATGTAATTTTTTGACAAAATTTGCAACTGGTAACTTCCGACAGATATTGATAGATTTTATTTGAAAATCTCATAACTTCTTTGATCTTTGTCGAAACGAGACTTCAACGGGACTGAAACCTGAGAAGAATACAACCTTAATGCATATATAAATCATCATGGCAAAACGCTTAAGCTATTTTTGCATTGAAAATGCAATTATTTTCTTGTTGACTATTTTTTTCTGATTCAATAATCAATTAAAACACTAGCAACAAATTGTATACCGGTAGTTATGTAATTGGTCCGCGTTACAGCGAAACACGGGAAATGGAAATTGAGCGTTAACGGAAATAAGAATATGATTGCTTCCAAAGCAGTTTCAGTGACTATTAATGCTACGGTCACGAATGTCCATTAGAAATGCACAATGTTGTTATGCATAATGTTAGAAAACCGAGTTATCGTTATATTACAAAAATGTATTAAGAATTTACCTGACAAAGCCAATTTTATCCTATAATGAATTTAAACATGTATATTGGTCAATTATTTGTGACAGGCTTTAACGGCAATCGAGCCCATTAAATAATTTAAAGTTTTAACACCTAATGGTGTTTAAGTCCCCGATAATATACTTGTGAAACCATGCCCTAAAGTGCTTTAGCAATTATTATGTATTGTATTTGTAAGTAACTTACAACTTACATATGCATATTAATGTGTTAGGAATAAAGTCCATTATACGTTCAGTAGAACGTGACAGATCTTAGATATGCATATGTTATGAATCATCGATTCTAAAACAATTCTGAATATTCCATACTGTAAATTATCTTACCGAACTAACAGTTTCGCGCATTGCTACAGTTCTGTTATATCACATTTGCTTTCATCGCGAAGCACAAAAATAAATTTCCACAAAAACCGTAGATTGGTTGTAAAAGTTTCGTTCATTTGGATGATGATAATGCGGTAATGATAAAAAAGTAAAAGTTTTTCTCTCTTAAGTGAATAATATTTCACCGAAATCATCATATATACTGCATTAAAGATGCTCCACCGCTGACAAATTGTAATTTTACACTATTAAAAATAGGAGCAGACGATTTAGTATTTTCTTCAGTTACAAAAGTTACATACTTTACACCATTAACACCATTGAAAAGTTTGAGCTTCTAATTTTACTTAAAAAAGTTAAAAATATGAAAAAAATTAATTGCATCCCGAAAAAATTCCGTGTCACTATATCCTATATGGAATGAACTACTGAATGGCATGCACCAAAGGCAAAATAAATTATTTTATATTATTTTTTGTGTTAATTAGACTATTATATACACGATTAAACACCAATTATTGTTCAAATGATGAATATCATTTATGCTCTGTCGGCGGTGGAGCATCTTTAAAGGTTTTTTGTGAACGCTTTGTTTTCCGAAGCCCCTTGTTCTTTTCTATTTGTACATTTTCATGGGTCTTTTCAAATTTACATATTCATTTATCTTTATTTGCCTTGTATTCAGTGGATTTATATAAAAAGTTGTTTTTGTTGTGGATGTAGGCTAATAAGTTAGATGATGAATATTTCATGAAAAGGGTGAAAATAAAAATAGCAACGAGGATAAAAATGTATCGACTATAGTCACCAGCATTATCAGCAAGGTAAAACATTTCAAAACGATTGCCAAAACCAAACTCATGATCAGGCTATTTTGCCTAGAGCTGTCTGTTTTGTGTTTCTAACTAGGTGCTATCTAGAAAACGTATTTCATGTCAGTATGATTAAGATTAATTTTACATGTGCTTTGACAGAGTGACACAGTGCCTGTACAGCTCTCGACCATTGCCATATTTTAAGTCCTCACCAGGAAAGAGTCACTGCTAATCACGGTACTCTAAAGAAACACGACATAGTTCCAAAGTACAAAGTCGACCAGATTAGGACGAACTAAGTCAAATAAGATAAAGTATGAGTGGAGACTCGTGAAAACATAGGAACAAAACCAGGTGGTCTGGGAGGGGAAGCGTCCTAATTTTTTATAATGACATTAGAGTAGATGAGTATGTTTTAGTGTTTATCAACATTATAAATGCTCTCACTAGTATATATGTGAGACTTAAACATATTATACGTAATAACGTTTAGGACGTTTCCTAATTTACATTTGGTATAGATTTAATATCGCCCCTTTTCCTTTTGTTCTACTGATCAAATGTAAAATCAATTATTCTTTTTGATGCTGTAATGCTTTGTGGCAGAGTTTCCATTTTTATAATCATTGTTCGAATAAACAAATGATTACTCTATACATTATTGCAACAAGAATATATTATATGTTTATTGTATATAGGCATTTCTTGATACTCTGGAAGTTCTATGCTACATTAAACGAAACTCCATTTTTGGTGACTAGGTACAAAGTTTCAACTACAACCAAACATCAAATGATATTTTAGAATTGCGTTATTCAATAGCATACATTAATACTTAAACTTTAGGATTACTAACAAAAACATGAAGTGGACGAGCAAATCCAATATGGCGGACAGTAAAAGTGGAGATTCCATTTGTGGATGTACCAATGTTCACATTTCGATCTATCTACAGTTTTGTGGATGCTTGAATTATTTGTGTATTTTGAATTTTTATTTCGCCATTTTAGCTAAACTTTAGGTAATTGTCACCGATGTAAAACAAAAATACATTTGTACAAGGCTGTTCTGTTTTGAAATCACATGAAATCACTCTTATGTTAATATCTTTATTCAATAATGAAACTAAAAAGTGTCAGCACACCTGTTGTAAATTTAACATTCATTCCACAAAATGTGTATCGTACGTAAGGGTCATATTTGACGAGTATTTCAATAACTTCACTTCTGAAGTATGGGGTTGTATATTTCACGGGAGATTTATTTCCGGGTGTAAACTGGACCAATATTGATTTGAGTTCAATAAAAACTTCACTGTTGACTTTGCTGTCAATAAATATTGAACTTCAATGTTTAAAACCGTGCATTCAAAACAATAAAGAAGAATGCGAGCTTTGTGAAGTCTGGTCTATCAAATTATACAAATATGTCTCAACATTTAAATTACTGACTAATGAAATTAAAACTACTGTGTGACTGAGAGTCAAATTGACCTGAAGTCGTTCACTGAATTTTCCATGGGCTTCGATTATTTCATTAAATCTCATATGTATTATTTACCGTGGACATGACATGTTTTGTTCAGAAACTGGCATTACAATTTTCAAAGAATACTTTCTGCATATTTGATATCAAATTAAAAAGTGAAATATTCCTATTTTTAAGCCCATTTTATGTTTTCAATCAATAGTGTCTCAAATTCCGAGTGTTGAATGGGCGTCAGATTCTAGTGTGAGATATCCTGGTTGTACGTCTTACTTCTTTTGACTTGCAGATCTGAGGTACGACTGCTTTTTTTTTTACTTTTGTCATTTACCTTCTCTTCACCTTTCGGTACCTGCCTATTTCGTTGTGTATTGAAGTTATTACATATCATATACTCGGTATAATTTTCAATATTTGATAATCAAATTTGATAAGCCTAGACTCACTCTCCGATTAATATATTGCCCTAATTTGTACTCAGAGCTGGCATGACACCTCAATGTACTTGTATCCTGATTTTGCATAAAGTACATATTTAATTACTGTCTGCGTGCCTTAGCGGGGGGATGACATTTACAATTTGTTTCTATTGAGAGTTTAATAGATCTGTAGGAATTATAACGGTACATATTTTATGGACGGTATACATGAAATATTTGCACTGCTTAGAAAACTGAAAAGTACAATCATACTTTGAAGAAAAAGAAAGTTAAGATATTTTAATGAAAAACAAATTAATTTGAGCAATAGTACAGATTTTATTGTCTGCTGTTATCGTGCTGAGCGCCAATCCGGGTACTGTAATCATCACCACGTGACAGTACCATTTCATAAAAAAAACATAGTCTGAATAGTAGATTGATAGAGGGTTACGTCATACCTATAGTTGTGTTCATTCAACCGACGTACCAGGTGGAGAGAAAATCATTGACCTATACAATACGTATTTCAATCAGTTGTTCAACCTAGATCATTAAACAACTTTTCGGGAATAGAAGCGATGTAAAACGTTGTTGCTCACTCGTGTCGCGCTAAAACCTGAGTACAATATAGTATTTACTACACCATTCCATAGAATTTCTTTCATCCTGACGTTGCATCTTGAAACTAACAAGTACAATTTAATTACAGTATCATTAGCTAACAACGATTTTACTTGTAAGTATCTAAAGACATTTGTTTCCATTTTAAGTTACCTTGTTTTTCTTCGTTTTTATCGATTTCACTTTGTTGATCTCATGTTCTGATGGGATGGTGTGACTGACGAATCCACTCGTGTTTGAGTGTGGTCAATCTCTAGGTTCGGGATGACGCAAGCTTGTGTTATGTTGTCTCCAGCTTCCCTAGTACTTATTTACACCATAGCGTGATCACTGTATAAGTGGCCTTGTGCGAAAAACTCCAAGGACACCCCTACACGCAAAAGGCTCTTTAATGTCAAGTATAAATATTCAATATCGTTTATAAAGGGATGGATGATTCGAGATATGTGTGAAAAAGTCTTTACAAGGTCGGTGGATTCTCTGAGAATTTTGAAAGGTATTTATATTTTGTGATTGTGGTGGTTAGTGAGTGAGTGTTTGCTCCTTGTGCCTGTAGTGATAAATGTTAAGGGCTGCTTGAGTTATTATATGAAAGAAATATATGATGATTTAACAGTAAATTAATAAACGCTTAGTATTTTTCCATACATGTATATATTTTTGTATACAGTCTATGTTATGAAAATATTACCTTTTTATCACAATTATGTATAGGCAATGCTTCCTATTATACCAGTTACTCTCTTAATTATGTCGGAGATTTTATGGATCTTTTCGTGTAAATAAAAAAGTGTTCATGGTAAATGCCTAAGATATGATAAAGATTGAATATTAATATTTAGACAATTCTCTGACGTCACGAATCCATCAGATAATTACATGTTCGCGTGATGTCAATACCTTGCGTGCAATTAAACAAGACGTTTTGTAATTCACAATCATCTTACATCAAAGTAAACCCAAGGATTTCTTCATACAAACGCATCATGAATTGCCCATGAAAAGCAATGAACTATATCTAGGCTTCGTGTCCCTCTTTGATTTACAATCCAAAGTCACCCTGTTGACATATTAAGTTATTGTTTTTTTGTTTTAGGAAATCGGAGCCAGAGTACATTAAAATGGACTATTCTGATACTACCCTAGTATACCATGTGCTTCATTACGATAGCACTCTAAAAATAAGAGCAATATTTCCCATTTACAGACGATTACTAAACACGAATATATTGCAGTCTCCGAAACTTTAAACATTGACACCTCACCATACACACACTGAAGGTAAAAAAAGAAACACTCTCAAATGACTTTAAACGTTATTAGTATGTTAAGCGAAACAAAAACTTGACCCAGCAAGACCCTTAAAATTGCTAGGCTATCGAATCATCAGAATTTGTTCACTCAGTGACATAGCCACTAATCGTACAAGACAATATTTAGTTTTCTCGTTATTAAAGACCTTGTTTAAAGATCCCGTAAGACGAAAATTGACTGATCGTTTTCGCGTTAACTCCGACATCAAATAAACGTTGATATTTTGGCTTTACCTAGAATAAACACGTGCTTTATCACACAGGTAATTCCACCTGAGCGTCCGGCCTGTGTCGTTACCATCAAGTGGTCAGTAGAGGACCATTAACCGTCACTGGGTACACACATATAATAGTACTACACGCTCGTTATATCTCGTGTTTGGGTGTTGACTTTACAATCGATACCAGTTAGTTATTCACATGATTTTATAGTCACAGACATTAATATTGATTAGCATACAGTTTACTACATGTTTAGTCCGAGACATTAACATTGGATGGTTAACGTTAGGAGATGTTTAGTAGCACATGGGCATTGTTAAGATATGGTATATCCTAGTATATGTATTAGTTAAGTCACTGGACTTTCATTTCCATAGAGTGGTATTGGATGGGATGCGGACTAAACTTTAAAGAGGCATTTTCGTTTGTATTAGTTTTATGGTTAAAGAAAGTATCATTTGTTACTATGCTTCGAGTCAAATACATAGATGTCGGATAAGATTGCAAGGTATTCTATAAAAGAAGATATATCATGCTTCATGGCTACCATCGATCGCAGAAAAAAAACTTAAAATGGAATAGCTTTCGTGATGGAAGCAGATTATCGCGCGAAATATAGGCTACATGACTGGCATTCTGTCTCACTTGAGGAATATTTTTAACAAATTGCTGAAAGTTTACGTAATTTGTTTTATATGTAATTATGAATACGTCATAAGCAGCTAAATAAATAATTTCTCATATCTCCATCTTATTTAACACAAGTCTATCTATAATCCCAGTACTAATATTATTGATATGAGTGAGGACACTTTTCCTTCCAGAGTATACAATTATTTCCTGCTTTACAGGAGTGTATGCAAAAAATGATATGTTGAAACACATTTCTCTTCAATTCACCATGACTTTCAAATACGGTTTGTCGAAGATAAGTTATGCTACATTCGATCATATTACTAGTATTGGATGGAATTATTTTGCTTTGATCTGGATAGTACAAATTCACTTGATGTATTTTTGCGGTTTGAACTTTAATGTTATTTGATGGGTGATGTGTGATAGCGGGGTCTAGTCGACTTATGTTACCTTTATAAGAATGTAGAAGAAAGGACACCGATCGGTGCACCCACTCTATAACAAATTATTATCTTAATGTTTTTATGTTTAACTTAGATATGGCAATATGTTGTTACTATATACTATAACCTTGGAATTCGTGTGTGACCATAGATTTTCATGGGTCGTAAACATATTGCAAATGCCTGTCTCCATAAAAAGTGCTTTTTTTAGTTTTGATGTGAATTGGTCTAGCTTGGAATGAAAAATATATGGTAACTAATCACCACATTTTTATTCATATTTTCCAGGCACAGCGCCTCTTAGATCGTGACAGCGTAGGGATTAACCTTCATATCTCTAATAGGAAACGGAGCCAGCCGTCACCAAGGAAATCCAAACTCGGCTATTTCCTACGATCTCAAATGGAGGTAGACACCGATCTACAATGTCCAATATGTTTGGAACTCTTCAACTATCCCATAATACTACCATGTTCGCACGTGTTGTGTCGTTCACCATGCGCAGAACATTTATTTGATTTCAACTTCATCCGATGTCCAGTTTGTCGCGATAACTGCTACGTAAGCGGGGGCATATCTAGTCTCCCAAGAGTTATTGCACTGGAAAATATTATCGAACGATACAAAGCAGATAAAAAACAAGAACAATCTATTTCAGTCGTGAAGTCAACGCCGGAAGTCGTTACGCCAAAGACAGAAGGCGGAAAAAGTATATGTCAGTTATGTGAGAAAACTCCTCCGCGAAAAGCGAAAAGACTGTGTTTAGATTGCAATGTCTCCTACTGTAGTCATTGTCTTCGTCTGTCGCATCCTAACAGACAGCCGTTTAACACTCACGAGGTCGTGGAACTTTCATCAGCGCCTAAGACAGCACCACCAGAAGTCTCGGGTGGAACTTCCGGCACATGCTCAGTACACAAAGCTGTACCGATTTCACTTTACTGTCTGAGCTGTGAGATGACCATATGTAAAGTCTGTCGGACGTCAGACAGACATAAGAAACACAAAATGGCACCTGTCGAGGAAGCGTTCCTAAATGTAAAGGTTTGTATCACTCACTAAGACCAACAAATCATTCGTTCTGTTGCGTCCTACAAGTTGAAAGTGGCGTAATTAAAGAATCCTCTTTCATACAAAAAGAATATTTTGAAACATAATAGATAATTATTGTAATCACACAAATATAAAAACATTTTTTTCATAATATAATCAAAATTCTAAAAGAAACTTCGTGTAAAGAAACACTCTTTAAGTGTCATCTAGATGTGAATTTATGCATGTAACATAAATTTCCATTGTACTGTATGTGATTTGTGTTGTTCAGTTATCCCTGGCAGAAAAGGGTGAGAAGTTAAAGGCTAGTCAGTCCAAGGTGGTGGTAGCCATTAAATCACAGAGGGACAGCCTTAAAGACATGCAGGTTCGTCATACATGTACATAAATCCACACCAATACTGTTTTTGCAATAAGCCGAAATCCAAATAAATTACGCCTATAATTTACGAATTAGTATTACAAATGCAAAATAGAATTGTAGTTTCCTCTTGCTCTTTCAGTTCATAGTCACACTAACTCGTAATTTTCATACACTATCGTTATTTGTCACATTACAATTTACGATCATGTGTTAACATACAATGTCCTCATTTACAGCAAGCGATAAACAAACGAAGGGACGAGATCAACTCGCAGTGTGACGCACTTCTAGCCGAAATCGAAAACAAACGTCACTTCTTCCTCTCAGACCTAGAGTATGAGGAGCGCATGCGCCAGAACGACATGGAAGATTTGATCAAAGCAATGGATCAAATACAGCGGTCTGCGCAGGCGCTTCTCGGTCATACAAATGAGGTTCTCCTACAAGATCAAGTTGATGTTTTGGAGGTAAATAATGTGTTGAGAAATAATTATATTATTCGCATAAACTGAGATCTGTAAAAAGCCAGAAGGTATTTGGTGGTGGAAGAAAATAACATTATTACATTGCATTGATCAATGGATAACTTTTCATTCATTCCCGTATTTAGCTTTCGTTTGGTGATTAGTAGATTCTTTAAGGAAAAAAAACTTTTCGCAAAACTGTTTGAAGTCAAATGTTTATTAGCTTACCAGAACAGAAGGTGATTTACTTTTTGCTGATTCGTGACAATTATCGTCAATGATAATGAAATAATATTGAAACATGTAGCATCTGATTCATACATCTTTTTATCACTTTTAGGCGGCCTGCTCTACGAGTGAAAAGTAAGTACACTGATGGAATTATTTAAGCGCCTTCGTTCACGCTGACTATTTTGCCTTTATTGTACATTTTAATTCGCTAATCATTTCAATTTTAACAAATCATTAAAAAAATTTCGATAAAGATATTTGTTGTCATATCTTTTATCTATTGTAACTTGTCAAATTTCTATTTATTAATTGATGCATTCCACACAGATTGGTGAAGTCCACGCTGGATTGTGAAAGTGTACAGTTCACGCCGTACGACAACGAGTTTCTCCAGGAAAAAGTTGTCGACTTCCGCCGAGAAAAGAATATACTCCGGGATTTACATTACCTTGTTGGTTAGTATCTTATTTGTATGGCCTTGTTTGATATATGTTCACAATCAAATCAGATGCCAGTGTTTTGTTCACTTTAAATCTGTGTGAAAACTGGTTTGCCTATTGTCAGCATGATCTGACAGTTTTTGATGCCCCGTCATCGCCTTGTTTCAGTGAGATAAAATAACCAGAACACAGTTTTCTGGTATTGCAATGAAGTAGACATAAATACATGTATACCGCTTTCCGCCAAAACACAAATACAGCGTCAGCCAAACCAAAATCCATTGTCAATTTCAGGCATTTCTTGACCTTGAAGCGACTTCTTTGAAGTTTTCGTGTGATTTTTTCAAATGAAGTTGACCTAAATTTTAACTAAATTAATGTGAAATCATTTTCACTTTTTACTGCCGAAGACATATTATGGTGTACTGAAAGTAGTTTAGAGTTTTAATATGCCAGCTTAACATTTAAACGACGATACGCAATGATTACTATCATTCTCATTCCTCCCTGCAGCACCAGCAACCCCAGTCATTGACGTCACGCGCTGTTCCCGTAGTGACAGCATGGTTGTCTTGGTGATCTCGCCACCGTTTGGACCACATGACGTCATACAACAGTACGAGATTCACTACTGCTCGGAGGAACAGAAGAGTCTGGAGATTGAGGTAAATACCCGTGTTACCTTCATTGTATCACTTACAAGGTGTATTCCCATGGTCTATGAACCAGAATTAATAAAGAGCACATGATTTAGCCAAAATTGAGAGCAATATTCCTAATGTACATTGCCAATAGTTGATCATGGATTTCACTCGTAATAAATACATTTTTTTAGACATTTTAGATTCGTTATGAAATTCTAGATACCAGAACATAAAAATGCAGCGCTATATTTTATTGTAATTATCTAAACCATCGACATCAAAGGAAAAAAACCAGATCATTCAAACAAATATTTTCCAATGACTATTATAAAAGACAGGTGGACACGATAGATCTAGAGTTACTTCCCTTTATTGATGACGTCTATGCCATCGTGCGATGACTCAACTCAGTTCTTTGAGTATATAATTATATATTTTCAGAAGCCATGATTCGACGTCTAGTTTCTATACAGTTTAAACAAATATAATATGTTTGAATTCACCGTTCCTTTTTGTCAGCATCATTTCAACATGTCCACCAAGATGGCTAATATTTTATAATCTGTGGTCTGCTGTGCATTGTTGATCTGGCGAACTCATGAAACGACGTTTCTAATTGATTAACTTAGTTTTTTTAACTTTAACGTATTAAAAGTATGATTGCAACATTTAGCGCGTTCAACTTAAAAAATGTTTAACGCGTTAGTAACTATTAACGCGTTAAATGTTAACGCGTTAAAACTGCATTTAGCTTGTAAAATGTTAACAAGTTAAAAGTTGTTTTTAAAGTTTTTAAACTGCATTTAATGCGTTAAATGTTAACGTTAAATGATCTCGTTTCTGACATGAACGGCCTTGCATAGACCTCCCTCTTGTACCTTTTATAGACTGTTCAGGTACTAGAAGCTTTCGTATCTACAGGCAATGTAACTATACTAGTATGGGAATCAAACACGATTATCGAAAAAATAAGATTTTTGTAACACTATTTGCAGGATACAGTGGTAGTAAAGAATGTTCCGGATGAAAAAGTCACTACGCGAGGGGTTCCGAACAGTTCTGGTCTTGTAGTAATTCTTCTGGAAAACCTGTGTAAAGGAACCACTTACTACTTCTGTGTTAGTGCCATTAACAGCGCAGGAAAAAGTGCTAACTCGGAGGTCGTTCAGTGCATTACACTACTTCCGGGAGAAAGTGTGGTACCAGGTAAGTCTGGTTAAAAGGTTGGATTCCAAAAAATATCTTTTCCATTGTTACTTTTCAATCAGTCCTATTCCAAAGCACAGGGCAACATGCCTCCATTTATTAAAGTCAGTGTTCACGTTTTTGGTTTAGTAACTTGATATTTCATACGAGTTCAGTTTAAGTTTTACATCGATTGCTGGATAATGTTTAAGATTGAAAATACGACTTCTAATTTCAGTACCAGTGATTATCGAAAGTTTGTGTCGCCAGTTCGCAACCTCTATACAGATCTATAGTTCTAGTCCTCAAGATGTCGCCGCAGAGCAAAGTATATCTCATTTCCTGTTGTATCGACCTGTGGCCCTGAGTCGTGCGTGGCGTACTCTGGTACTGTACGGACGACAGGACCATCGAGTGTTTGGACTGGACACAAATGTGGAGTACGAGTTCGTCATCATGGCGAGTAACCCACGAGGAGAATGTCAGATATCCAACAAGGTTTCGCTCCAGACCGAGGCTAACGAGGCGAATGTGTAGTATGGCACCGTGCATTACAGGGATCGTACACATAACGCCTTGGAAAACCATCTTCTAACTATTACACGTGTGGTTGGAGTGCGAGGGAACCTGGAACGTTTTACTTTTAATGGCATCCGGATACAAAGTCAAATAATATAACATGATGTTTCAAAGACTCAACTTGCTTGTCTATATATCTGGGGCATACAAATATTGCTAATGCATCCAAAATAAAAACACAATTGCACATATTAATGACTAGAATTGCAAAACTCATTTTAGAGCGAATTAGGAACAACAACGGACAATGAAATCATATCATTACCCTTATTCAGAGTAATTACATAGATATGGCTTTTAAAACTGATCCGACTTGTCATGGTTTACATGACCGATTGTAACTTCCTATCAAATCATGGTCGCAAACATGTTTACCGGGAGACCAAATGGAATCTGGCTAAATTTCCAGATAAAGTTTATAAAGTTTTCATTGATGAATTCCAAAAAAAAAAATACAAAAAATGAACACATGCTTACAAAAACTTGACGCAAATACCAAAATATAATATTCGGTGACTATCTACATGCATTTGTCGACTAGATATTCTGATAAAGTAAGTTGACCAATTTGACATCTCAAAGCACATGTTTTCTCATAGTGCTTGCTTTAGAACGTGACTGCCGGTGCTTATCAACAGTAATATCCAGGAAAAACTCGTAACAGCATTAGGCTTATTTCAGTTAAGGATCAAAGACAACAAAATCGTGATTGAAAATCCTGTTGAAGTTAGTAAGAGTATGATAGAACTAGAAAACTAGACTGATGTGAACAACGACAACTCTTTTTAATAATATGCTAAATGGAATGACGTTACCGAAGTGATAACGAAACAAATGGTGGCTTACGTAGCATTTTTGGTGTCCTGTAGTATGTGTAATAAGGAATAAAATACGTTAGAATGAGGCATACACTGTGGACAAATTACAACAAGTTAACTTGTGATAGAAACATTCTGTCTATATTGAACTCCTCTGATACAAGGGCGAATTTATTCTGTCGTGACATTCTAGCGTGGGCACCATAAAGACTAATTGGCCATTGTAAACATACCCGTAAAGGTGCTGTCATTTTAATACCGGTCACTTTTAGGCAGCAACATGAATTTAGATAGCAAACGATGTAAAACATCATACCTGGCGATACGATACAGTTCAATGCATACGATTCATCCTTTATCACGGTACATATTTTCATCTAAAACATTCAAAAGCTAAGTGAGCAAATTTATCTAGAGACTATCAAAATATGACGAGAATAATTCATAACGTTTTATTTAAAGGATAAATTGTAAATGAAGAATATCCTTAGTTAAAAAGGAAAATCTAAGAAAATTAATTAATGTTGACAGAAATAATTAAAGGTTCACGATACTATCATATAAAATTACAGGATCTAAGTGAATTTATTTTTTTGAAATGACAAAAGGATTTTTTCATGAAAAATAATCAAAACAAGTTCAGTTTATGCAAAATATTTTTATCTACCGAGAAAGTGAAAATTATTATTACAGGAAAAAGATACTGTCTACCGAGGTTTTAGTTTTTAGATTCTTAGAATTTTATACTTTACCATGTTGAAGTTCGAATAAACTACATTGTTGTATAGGACACAATGTAATTTAACCATCATACTTAACATTGTAGTAAGATCATGATTTTAAATTTTATTCAACTAGTTTGTTTTATGATTTCCAAATCAAATAAATGAAAAGTAACGCGATTGTGATCATTTTCACTTGTCTTGCAAATATTTAAGATACAACATCAAAATATATTGGACATGGATGAGACAGAATGACTATATTTCATTTGCCAATTTTAAAATCGTTCGTAATTTCGTTCGTTCGTAAAGTGTTTTTTATTGGTGAATGTTCAATTGTTATGCATTAATGTCGATATCGTATAATACGCTATTTAGTACAACTTTGATTTGAATTGTGGTATGGTTACGTGAATATCTATGACGTCGTCGAATTATAGTTGAAAGCCTGACATATTTTATGTAAAAGGCTGGCGTGCATCAACGTCATGACTACCTATATTGCCTAATAGATAGCATTATAATATTATTTTTTTTTCGTTTTTTTTCAAATTGGTATATTTAATCCAAGATAGATCTAGTCGTATGTAGCATTACACATTTGTTGATAATATTTATTTTTGTCCCCATACAGGTGTCTGATAAGTATTTATAAAAAAAATAAGTCTATTAATTTCTGAGGTAGCGGGTATTATTTTTCTATAATTACTAATGAGACACACCGTTCTGGGGTTTATGTAATGCACAAGTAGTCTTGCCTTCACAACATTTAGTTATATAGTATAAAGAAGTCGTCTGCTAAGTGTCTAATATGCTGTAGAGTTCTTTACTTTCGTGGGCAAATATTTTGTATGTGTCCCAAATTGACGTTACCAATGAAGTCCTTCATTCTACTTGAATAAGAGGAAATGTTTTGAGCAAAATTTATTTGTCAAGCACATCGGGCAGATGTCTATTATGAAAGAAACTGGGTTATTTGTGATTTCATTCCTTCACTTGAAAATGATGATTAGGACAACAAAATAATGATTCCCACTGAAATATTTCTATCTGATTCCACTGCTTTGTTTATATTGTGATATTGCATTTTTATTTGTGATATATAATGTTGGTACATTACCGTGATGTAACATCATTTTTATGACGATGTATATATATTTTTATATTAATTTATTTTTGCATTGTTTACCGAGTTCAGTATTCCAGCCATTCTCACGCGCATGCTTATACCTCACATACATCCCTATGGGCGAATAAAATGATAATTTTTTGAATATCTTATACATGTATGGCCAAGTTTATAAGCTTGTTTTGTTGATTTACATATAGAATAACATTTTGTTCATTTAATGTATAGGTCGTTTGTAAATTTTAGTTTGTTTTGTATCCTTTTATTTCTATTTGTTTTATCTAATTTTCAACATTTCTGTGTTTAGATAAGCTAATTTTCTTTTTGGATTGTCTGTTGCTACTGTTAGAGAAAATGAAGTAAAAATTGCAGTTTAGTATTTTTGAAGAAGCTCAAGCTTATGCAATACCATTAATAGTTGAACAAGTGATTACTAGCCCTACTGGGATAGAATGGTTGAATAAACTCCACGTACCTCAAATACCTTTACTTTTTGTTCTTTATTATCTTATTACATATTATTTTAAACTGTTGATTGAATGTTTTGTCTTTTCGTGTTTGGTACCGGGATGTACCTCACTGGAAATGAAATTACCAAAGAAACGAGCACTACTTCACTCTCATCAGATCACAATTATGGTTATATAAAAACTTTGTATTCTAAGTCAGGACAAAAAAACCCAGGAATTTTCTAGAATAATTTGAACATATTAATTGAAGGGAAATGGGAGAAATGCATGTACTAATAGACACGGATGTAGTTACCGTGAAGAAGAAGAACTTTTGGGAAGACATGACGAATCTGTTCACTTTTTCACAGAAATGACCTTTGCTTAAAGTCAATTGAATAGATTATTTCAATTTGTGCTTTATCCCCTATTGCCACCATGTCTCTGCGGCCATCTAGAAATCAGAGTTACTGCCCAAATTTTGTTTTAACTAATTATTTCGTCATAAGTAGTGTTTTAAAGGAATTATTGATGGACGACTGACGCGTCATCACGGAGTACATTGTAAGTTCGTCGACGCTGCTTCATTAGTTGGATATACATACATACATACATACATTAATACATGGCATTCAAATGGATCACATAATACATATTGTACAAAGATACAGGTAGACAGTACTACATTCGGAAGGGTATAACTAATAATAATTGTTTAATAAAGATAGTTTTGCATTCGCAGCTTTAAGGTATTTTGCAAAGTTATGTAATTCTTTCACATCTGTTACATTAAAAAGTTGAGTAGTTTATACATGCTTGTTTTTTAAATAATAGTTTTTCGTGAATTTTTGACGGATATCAGAGTAACATGGACATTTCAAAACAAAATGAGGAAATTCATCTTCAACATCATTTAAGTTACACAAGGTAAATATTCTTAAATGTTGTGGTATATTTTGGTAGCGGCCCTTTTCTTCAATAAGACTGTATGTCGAGATTCTTATTTTGGAAATTTCTTTGAGAAGATCTTTTAAGATTGGTTTTCTTAAATAGTTTTGTAAACCAAAATCGTGGTCTAGACACGAGTAAAATAAACCTTTTGAAGATGTTCTTATCTGTTTAAGACAATCGTGTTATGTCCATTAACCTTTGTTTAAATATACAATAAGTACTGTTATCTATATTATCTGTTTGCCAACGGTAACCTAAACCTATTCTATACAATTCATTTTTTTTAATATTTGTCACCCAAACATCAATGTGGTCTAACATTTCTTGATAACATAATTTCAAAATACAATTTTGAGTTTCCATCAGTTTCAACCAATACTAAAATATTCTTAATTTTCTTAAGAGCACCAAAGGATATCTACCAAGTTCTCAGAAAAGCATAGCATTACAAGTATTTTCACGTAAGCCGAGTAAACGTTTACATAACATAGTACATGTATGTATCTTTTCAACGTCAGGCGCTTAATGAAAGCCCCATATTTCTGAGCCGTAACTTAAAACACTATTGACATAAGTATCAAAAACTGATAGCTGAGTTTCTACATTAAAATAATTTTTACGACATACGTTCAAAACTGCAAATAATGCTTTTCTGCCTTGGTCTGCTATTTTTTGTTAAGTTTTTTCTAAACTGTCCATTAAAATTCAGTAACATTCCCAGGTTATTAAATTCATTGACAATATTCAAATGGCATCCATTATATATCCAATTTTCATTATTTCTCAAAATTCCGCCATTTCTAAAAACTATAATATTGTTTTATCTGTATTAACTGTTAAATCCCCCTTTTTAGTGTTCCTTGCTAATGAATTCAACATATCTTGTAAGTCTTCTGGTGTTTCTGAGAAGATCACCATATCGTCTGCGTACATAAGCAGGATCGAATTTAAGGTCTGGATTTCTATAGTAAGATGGACAATTGTCAATTAAAAACTGCATCTCACAATCATTAACATATAATGAAAACAGTAATGGTGACAAAATTCCTCCTTGAAATAATTCGTTTTCACAATTGAAATAACTTGATAATGAATTATTATGCTTGACACAACATTTTACATTTTCATATAATGACCTATTCAATATTAATAACTTTCAATCGATCCCCTTTCTTACTAACTTAAACCATAAATTTTGCCGGTTGACAAAATCAAATGCTTTCGAATAATCTATAAAGCAACAATATTATCTTTTCTTGTTTTTTGAACTTCTATTAATTAAAGATTGACGGGCAATATATCGTCTACTATCGAATGATTGTTTCTAAAACCAAATTGACCATCAGTTATTTTATTATATTTTTTATTAAAAGCCATAAGTCTTTTATTGATAATTGTCGTAAATAGTTTTCTTAAGCAACTTACAAGAGTAATATCCCTGTAATTATCAACATTATTTGGATCTCCTTTCTTAAAGACTGGTTGAATATTACCTTTAGGCCACGAGTCCGGAAAATGCCCGGATGTAAGAATATTGTTGAACAACATAATAAAACATGGCATTAAAATATTCTTAAAATAAATCATATATCCATTCAACAAGCCATCAGGGCCACATGCCTTATAACATTAAGAGTGGAGAGAAAATGTAAAGTACATTAATACTATAGTTAATCATTTAGTCGCAACCACATGTTTGATTTCGGCAGCAGGTATGTAATTATTTATCCCTAAGTGATATGATTTAGTACATCATTTATAAAAGTGCACAATACGTCATAACACCTATACATAAATAAATTGAATATCTAACTTTTTTTTTATAAATATTCGTATCAAACAAAAAATCAAATACGACTTGCCGTAAACGCCAATGTTGCGTGAAATGAAATAAAGTATTTATTTTGATCCTAGTGTAGTTATATAAAAATGATCAGCATATTTTGATTAATTTTTAAGGAGAACGACAAGCCTAGTGTTGAATAGCGACATCTTTCAGTCGGGATATATCTAATTTGTACTTACACGATATCTATAGAAATTTCCAGCGTGTTTGGTGAATATCAGGTAGACTGCTTCTTTTCTAGTTGTTGTTTTGCATAAAACGTTCAACACTAGGGAATGTGTAGATATTGTTTGTCTATCAATAGTTTTCAATTTGTCATCTCTATTTAACTTTATGTTTCCAGTTACCACTTTGTACATCATCGCAATTAAGGCTTGATATTTCCTTCTTTCCTGTAAAGTACTCCGACCCAGTGCGGTATTGTAATATACCGCTGACAAATGAGGTGTATGATAACAATTTGTTACATTTCTGGTTGCACGTCTTTGGACCAGCCGGTGTATATGTTGCAGTGTTGGTCAAAGGTTTAGATTCCGTATGGTGCTAGCATTTTCCAATGTTGGTCTAACTGTAAATATGTTGTTATTTGTAGACGTTTTCCATGATACTTCGATTATTGATGTTTAGGCTCTGTTTTCGAAATCCATGTGTGTTGTTCGCCTTATTGCTTATGTTGGAGATGTGGGTGTTCCATCTAAACGATGATGTTGTAGTACAGGCCAGATATTTGTCAGATGTTACTCACCGAAGCACGTGTCCATGGATGCTATAGTCACGTACTACTGCTGTCATCATTTTAGTAGTTGGCAAGAGATTAATAGGATATTATCCTACCTTGAGAGTAGGATGGAGAAATCTCTACCGTCGGAGGAGATTCAACCCAAGGTTTGCTGAGAGTTAGACTGTCATGGATCACCTCCGACCTACTTTCTAGGTAGTGATTAATCTTTTTTCTGTCCTTGCAAACTACAAATACACAATTTCAAAAGAGTGAAACCAGATATTTATTAACTAACTGTATCAAATTGGAGATTTTTCTATTATGTAACATTGTAGTGGGTTTTTGATATGTATGCGAAAATATCTTCAAAACAAGCAGGTTTTGGGACACTTTCCAACTCGACTGCAAAGTTCAATTTCGGTTGAATCAAAATTTTTGTAAAGTTTTAAAAATATAATGTCATAATTATTTTCTCTGTATATCAAAAAAGGGCTAACGGTAATGCTAGGTTTACGCTATGTTCTCGGCGGCCACGGCAGCTCCGCTTCAGGCCACAGTGGACAATGCGTGGTGACTGCGAGACAACGTGAGACATCGCAGGAGGACGTGATCGACAAGCGTGAGCGGCCGTGATTAAATTACCATGGCAGACACGGTTCAGATGGTAAACGTAACATGACGTAATAAAGCGGAATTGACGCAACAAAACGTAACAGAGCGTACGGAGCCGTAACAGAACTTGCAGACGGTCCGTGGTGCTATCAAGTTTTGTGACGTTCTGTTGCGGTTTTTTTTTCTTTCAAGTTTTATCACGGTTGATGCAGATTGGCTACACATTTCGTCCCGTATTGTTAAGGTTTTTTCACGATTTTAAGGTGGATGATAGCCATTTCGATGAGTTATGTCTGAAAGCCATACACGCAACGGTATGTTGCGTCCTATTACGGTCTTACGTTAACGTTACAAGCAATATATGATGGGAGAACCATTGACTGGCCTGGTAAATGCTGATACAGCTTGATATTATTTGTATTGATTAATAGAATTAACCATTATCAATCACATTTTAAACATCCAATTATACCAAAGCTTTTATTTCAAAAGCTATTACAGAAAAAAAGTTGATTTGCGTATTGGCTTTTGGCCATATTAAACTTTTGACATTTTATTGCGATTCTCCGTCTTGATGTTAATAATGCAGAGCATTAAAAAGTGAAAAACACCATTGTGAACCACCCATATAGAACAGCAGAATCAGAATTGCCCCTACATGCACTTGTACGACAATTTGGTGCATCAATAGTTAGAATCAGAAGAAAGAAGTTGTTTAGACCCAACAGAAAATAATTCAAATGAAAACATATCTGAAAACATATCAGGGTTTGTTTTTCCTTCAACGACAAACAGTGGTAACTTGTCGAAACAATGGAAGCTTACGTCTAATATGACCGGGTGGAGGTATTGCTTGGAAAAACTAATTCTCCAAATTTGTTTATCTAGTCTATCTTAACTTGATCATCAGCATTGAGACAATTTATGTGGCTTATGATAAGTCTGACATTTTTGTGTTTATTTTTCAAAGTTCGAGATTTGGGTGCGCGATGAACCAAACCTCGAGGATTATAAGCCTATTTCGTTTGTAGATCCCTATCTTTCATATCCACATATGGATATTGAGTATTTTTCTCCTATACCTCGACGGTTATTGCAGTTTCACAACTGTGACATTATGTCATTTTGAAAGAAGTTCGAAAAAAAACCCAGCCTAGTTTGTTTAAAATGTTTAAATTTTACAGAGACACTTAAAGCTCCAATGACGTCAAAGTGTCAACAAAATTACTATTTTGATTTTTTTCCCCCCAGAAACTTGGCTGGATTTACTTTCACACCGTGATATGCGTTGAAAATATCATGTATGGATTTGACTTGTAGTCGCGGGTTTTTTTTTTAATTTTTATTTTTTATTATTTAATTTTTATTTATTTCAAAATGACGGAAAATGATAGCAGTTTGCAATAAATTGCAATAAAACGTCGAGGAATGAGAGAAAAATACTCTTTCATATGTGGATATAAAGGATATGGATATTCTGCCCTCGGGATCACAAAATGTTGTAATAACCTCGTAAATAGTCTTGCAGTATTGCCTGGGACCAGTCTGCAGTATTGCATGAGAGAAATAAGTGTACAGAATGCAGAATCTAGAGCATTTTCGAAATGGTCATTTGGCGTGGAATTCATTTCACGTATGAACTTATTTACATACTAATCAAACACAACTAGGGTGTATACAATGATAACTTGTATGCTAGAGGTATCGCTTTTCGCGCATCTAAAAAGTCGGAATTCAAAAATACAGAAAAAATAAAAATCAAACTTTTCATAATCCACATACATGTATCCAATGTTGATGATCAAGTTAAGGCGTTTTAAGCATTTCTACGGTGATCCCAAAAATAAATTGTCATATAAAAATATTATCTTATTCTGTTGGTAGGATACTATCCATGGAAAATAGATTTAGATCTATTCTGGTACAAGATAGAAAGGAAAATAACCAGGGATGTGGAAAACATATTGATGTCTGGTTTTGTTACCGTTTTCCTACATTTTCTAAAAAAAATGGCAAAGTTTTCAAAATAGTTTGTAAATTCTGCTTTTTTTAATTAAAACACGTTATGGCTTTCACAAAAGAAAAAATATGATGTTGAAAAATATTAGGCCTAATATTGTGTTAAAAATATGAAACATCGTACTATGCAGTGTCCATAAAAATATTATAACCGATACAATAATCCATATATTAACAGAACTACTTTAGGTGACCCAAAACATTCCTGACAAAGATATTTCCGCAGTTTTATAGATGCCAGTAACGTTTTATAAATATTTCAGGGCTGAAAACTACCCACTCAAAATAGCATAAAAATTGATCCCAAAAACAAATACTTTATTTGCAGGTTATATCATAAACAAATATAAAGATATGTATATATGTTTTTGGTTAAGCTATACTGACTATCAAATTGAGCAACAGACATCCGATTATTAGTATCACCCAATTCAACTCGATCTACTAGGCGCTTGTACATCAGGCACAAAAATAAGAGCTTGCTTGACGCAGACACAGTGGGCGCCATATTCGATTACCGAGTGGCAGACGGCATTTCTTTTAAATATTCTTTAGACTATGGCATTCCATATAGTCTAACTAAACACCGAGTAAGTATCTATGACTACATTGTCACGTAGAATTTTTTATGAATGATACTGGTTATTTCATCCATATTACACTGAATGGCTGAGATGCGTCTAACAGTAAACAATGTTTACCTTTTTATCACTGTTTATTTTGACATGATAAGTAGTACAGTACTTAGTCATACAGATGTATAGAGTGTACTGAAAAACTAAAAAAGAATCACTGTAATTAACCCCCTTCTCACGCCTCTGCGTGAAAGATTAATGGGAAATATTCCAGGTCTTAATTTCAAATAATACTAATTATTTGAAGTATTTAGAATTAGCGTTAAGGTTCATGTAATGTCTTTAAACAGTGATATTTTGCAAGCCTAAAACGCATTACTGTGCTGCAATTGAACAGAACTAATTTCATTAATTGTTGGTATATACCCTGGCTAACTGTCAGTCTTACTGTTGATATGTAACTTGTGGAGCTGCGTGTAAAATACAGTAAAATATGAGAAAAATGTATAGTTCTGGAGAAGACATAGAACTCGTGTGAATTGCATTGATGGAACCAAATAATCATGCCATCGTGTTCAGTTGTGAATATGCCAGGTACTCCAACAGTTTGTTTGGCAAAATCGGACCAGCAAATAGCGCAGGAGCCTAGTGTAATAAATGCAAATGGCTGCTATAAATGGCGGATCGAAAATATCGCATATAAGAAGCCATCTCAATTGATACAAATGTTTTTATAGACACCAAAAGGTACTCTGAACATAACAAGAAGACTCTTCACGAAAAAAATAGTTCAAACAATCTGTTTGGGGGCGGAAAATTGCAAATTTCCGGAAAGAGCCTTAAAGTCCACATTTTAACTATTTTTTTCGTAAATATTCTTCTTGTCATGTTCAGAGTACCCTTATAGTGTATATAAAGCACTTGTATCAATTAAAATGTCTTTTTATATGCTATATTTGTGATCCGCCATTTAAAGCAGCCATTTGCATTTACAACAATAGGCTTCCTGCGCTATTCGCTGGTCCGATTTTGCCAACAAACTGTTGGAGTACCTGGCATAGTCACTACTGAACACGATAGCGGTTTATTTGGTTCCATCAATGCAATTCACACACAGTTCTATGTCTTCTCCAGAAATATACATTTTTCTCTTATTTTACTGAAATTTACAAGCAGCTTCACAAATTACTTATCAACAGTAAGACTGACAGTTAGCCAGGGTATATACCAACAATTAATGAAATTAGTTCTGTTCAATTGCAGCACAGTAATGCGTTTTAGGCTTGCAAAATATCACTGGTTAAAGCCATTACATGAACCTTAAGCATACACTGCCCTCAAAAAGTTATGTTACATATGCTGCTTTTTTTTTTTACAAATATACATAAAATACAAAAATATGTAAACCTTGTTAATTCAGATATCAGTAATATTCTAGGTACATTATATATAACACCTTCTTTATTTTAACTCATTAAATGCTTTTCCAGAGAAAAATTGTCAGCCAATTTTAACATAACATGTATGTGTATGCAACAGAATTTTTGGAGGGCAGTGTATATGATAACTAAGACATTTACTACTGTCATGACAAGTTAACATTGTATTAATATAAATTCAGGTAAATTGAAAACTTGTAAGTAATGGATAATTTCCGAAAACCTGTCCATTATTAAATATAAATTCAGGTAAATTGAAACTTGTAAGTAATGGATAATTTCCGAAAACCTGTCCATTATTAGAGGAATGGATAGTACCGAGCCGGCAGGGCGAGGTACCAATCCATTCTCTCTAAATAATGGACAGTTTGAGGAATTTATCCCTACTTAAAACCCATCATACCACTACTCACTACCTTGCGTACCCTGTTTGAGAAATGGGACATCCCATTCAGGAATGCACAGGTGTTCACTCACCTGTGACAAATAATGGACTAACAATGTTGAGATGCATGCACAGTCATTTAGTTTTACACCTTTGGAGGTACAACAGTGTTTTTGAACATGTCGGATAGTGATATTTTCCTTACTCGGCCATCATCGCAGCTGTGATTCAGATTGTTTGCCTGTTTGAAGTGACCAATTTATTCGCACAAGGACAGGTGCATTGTCTAACTTTACATCAAATACATACAAGCAAGGTGAGTTTTCGCTACAATTTAAACATAACTGTTTTTCCTAAAAAAAATCTACCATACGCATGTTATAGATATGATAAAAAAACCCATATCTGATTGCTATGATAGCATTGCACTGGAATACAATGAAACCTGTCTAATCCGACACCACGTGGGTGTTGGTCAGATTATTCAGGGTGTAGGAAGTCAGATACTGTTGTATACTATTGTTGCTATTGTTGAATACGGAACAGTTACAGATAGGATAGGGAAAGCAGGTGTCAGATTAGACAGGTTTCGCTCTTAAGTATATTATGTTTACCATAATCATCAGATTATATGTTATAAGGTTGTGAGATATCTGATCTAAAGACTGCAATATTATCCCACCTCAGTCAAGAATCTAGAGTTCCTATTCCTCGTCAATTACAAGTTTTAAAAAGATGTAACAAAATAATAATGCAAGAATCTAAATTATGTTTTTTTTTTTATTTTCAGAACAGTAACAGGCTAGGAAGGGGAAGTAATAATTTCGATGGAGGAGTGAACTTAAATGTAAATTTTGATTAGTCCAAATAAACATGTTTAGTTTTCCATACAGCAGCGTTTTTTTTCCCTTTGTTCAAAATAGACTGTCCATTATTTTGGAGAATAATGGACAGGGGCCCTATAATAATGGACAGTGAGTTACATAATGGACTCCTAGGTGTCCATTATGTAATATAATGGTCATATACAACAAAGGAAACTTTACTAGCTGGGTTTTAAGAGCACATCAACTACAAGTAACATGTAAATATTCCAGAAAAATAAATAAAAAAACATGCTAAATGGGTCTTCCTAGGCTGTTTGCCATCCTTAGTATTGAAAACACCATAATGATTTTATGAGGTTTATTCAAGTGCATGTATTGATAATTATTTTGATATGCTTCAAATTATTCCATGAGCATATAATTAAATCACATATACAGGAGCTCGAGCTTGAGATTCGGACTGTGTTATAGTACTATGGTTAGTTTTTAATCTGGAGTTTTAAGACATTGTTTTTAGTGCGAGCATACTCACACATACTCGCACTATTATTTTCCATGTCGGGTGCGGAGTCTGTGTACATTAATTTGCTATGCGCAGATTCCAACTGCGATACCAAAAGTCAGTGTCTTTGATAGATTATTATAGATTTCGCTGTGATTTAGTGACATCAACCTTTCAAAAACATGGACTAAGATATACTTGTCAGCGATAATCTACTATACATTAATAACAGACATTACACAGTGATAAACACATTCGTTTTATGTAAACGTCAATGGGAGTATAGTATCATACAAAGTCTTACGCCATTTTAACCATCTAATCAAATTTGGAAACTCCCAGAACAATTAATACAATACAAATCAGGTTTATATAGTCAATAAGAGAAAGTGACAAAACGGATAACTTTTAGTACCGGCCACATTTACAGCAATATTTAGGAGATAATATTTAATTCATTTCACATCATCCTAGGTCCTAGGTGTATGTTGCACTATCGCTTACTAAATTACTGTGACCACAGACCGCATTTGTTGCAGCTCTTATAAATATTTTTCAAATCTCACAGCATTGCGTTGGAGAAACAGAATAAAAAAACATTATAAAATATCATTCTGAATGTCTGAGCTATAGATCTGATGTAACCCAGAAAGGCGTTCAAGCGTTGCACAGTTAAGTCCTCACGTGCAAAGAGACTGGACAGTGTTCTAGCGGACCTCTATTTTGAACCGCGAAACAAATCTATTGTATCATTATCAATATGATTATAAACACACTTCTATGTAACAAAGCACACACTTTTAAAGTTCTGAGGGCGTAAACCATCTCTTTGCAATAGTTCCAAGAATTATGACCAAAAGTGCTACGTACACCTGTTGCCGAGGATAATTTAATACTGGAAATTAAGGTTAGAAAGTAGTTATATATTAGCGACCTTTTATATTAATGTCTAACAGACATATTTCTAGTTAATTTTAGTATTCATATCAATATTCATGAATTTGTATTTTTGTCAATCTTTTCAGAAAATCTGCCAGCTGGTTCTTACTGTCTGTGGAGACCATGTTTCTTGGTGAAATCAAGATCAATCAGGATGGCTATTGTCTTCTTTGTCACAAGGACACTGTTTACAAAATCAAAGTAATATTCAGCAAGCAGATCTTGACATGTGATGAGGAAGAGTTCCGCTCTGAACTGGAGAAGGTGTGCAGAGCAGTTCTTAATCATTCGGGGAACAATGAATCTATTAAACCCTTATACACTCAGCATCTAATGGTTAAGCCTGCTAAGAATTACTGGTCACTGAGTGACCAAATCGTGTTTCAACAGAATGGCAAAGACTTGGTAACTTCAAGCTTTTTCTTTCAGTTTCACATTAGTGATCGACCAGTATGGAATACTACTAGGAATGAAGTGTTAACTGGAACAAAATCTAGTAAACTTCAACACAGGAAGGGTAGTGAAAAACAAGTAATCACAAAGCAGGCCAAAACAAGGGACAAAGCAGACCAAGATTGTAGTACAGAACACGACACAAGAGAAAAAGTTAGGACAGGGACAAATACGAGTCAGATTAAAGTTGATTCTTGTAGCGAAAGAAAAATTGAAGGAAAAGACAAGAGCAAAGGTATCAAAGAATCAGGATTAAGTGACAGTGATGTGAAGGTTCAGCGGGAAACCAGAAGTCGTTCATCTAAGAAAGGCTCCAACACAAGGAATCATTGTGTGAGATCGGCAGTAACAGAACTATCACAATCTGGCATTACAGATTTAGACATAGAAGCTGATGCCATAAAAACAACTGGATGCCCAAACACAAGGAAACGTGTTCGCTCGATATCTACAGAAACTGCATTAACTTTGTCAGGCATTACAGATTTAGACACTAGTGCCACAGAATCTGATACCATAAAGGAATGCTGGAAGAAGAAAAAAGAGACACCTGCAAATGTTGATGACATAACAGGATTTTCATATAAAGTGAGAAAATTTCAAGCCAAGATATCAAACCAAGACAGCCAGACAAGAAGAAAAGGTCAGCGAACCTTGTACAGGGCAGCTCACCCTCCATTACAGGAACTGCCCGGTAAAGATCCAGAAGAGACAACGTCAGTTGATAACAAAACAAGATCACAACTGAAGAAATCAACATCTCTTGGACAAAATTTGGCACCCGAGGAACACACCCGGAGAGTTTTGAAAGAAAAGTCATGTTTCAAGCATGTAGATCCCACCGATTCTGAAGCTTCTCCAGCTGTGTCACTGATACACAGTACTAGTGATATCAGTGAGTATATGGGTTATATATCCATACATAATCTACCAATTCTGAAATGTTCTAAATTTTGATAATTGTAATTATTATATATTAGGTTTATAACAAAAATAGATAATCAATTTGGTTATCTCCCTTTTAATCCATCCACAAACTATACAATTGACACTACTGTCTAACAACAAATAACATTTCACATACAATGTAATTAAATATAACTTAACTGCCAATTGGTGCTGTTTATTCCAATGCTGACCACCGCTGTTGTTCCTCAGACACCCACATTATGTTTTACTAAAGTAATGTTTTTAGTCAGTCATATGAAAGTCCTGCCTATATATTTGGGGCCGAAATAAGGTCCCATTCCCAATTGTATTTCATGTTATTTTTTCCCAAATCTATGTCTAAATTTCCCAAATCAGTGAGTTGATGCATATTTTGTGTGACGAAACTAAAAACATTCCGTAAATCCGAAGTCTGAACGTCGTATTTTAATATCCATTCATACACTTGATTCTTAGAGAAGCATAATTGTCTATTTCTACCTTTTCCAAAATTTCCATAAACACCGTTTAAATTTTTCATTTTCTACTTTTATCGCACAAAATTTCCCAATTTTCACTAGGTGGCAATTTCCCAAAATACACAGGAAAAACACTGATCAATTAGACTCAACCCTTTATCTTTGATTGTAAAATGATAATACTACAATATATCAACTAATACAAATCATTTAATTATATTCTGATATTATGACAACTGTATTTCTGTTGTAGGTGAACACAAGAATGTCAAAGGTCACCCGGTCAGGAGATCTAAGCCGGATGGTTCTAGAAGTCCACAAGGATCAGCGCTGATTGATCGGAGTACGAGTCAGTTACATGTTGTCCCCCGTAAACGTGAAAGGATTCATACAAGGTCATCAGAACTATCTAATGATGGAGAATCAATTTTATCAGATGATACCATTAAGAGGGCCACAGGTTCGTTGTCCGCAGCCAAGGGTCAAACATCTAGAGGTCAAATGAGGTCAGAAACACCAACCAAACAGCTCAGAGGTTATACACCACTGAAAGGTCAATTTTTGTCAGAAACACCAACCAGACAACTCCGAGGTCATACACCACTGAAAGGTCATAAGGGTCAAGTAAGGTCAGAAACTCCAATCGGAAAACTCCAAGGCCGTACACAACTGAAAGGTCACAAAGGTCAATCGAAGTCAAACACACCATTAAAAGTAATTGTAAGTCGGAAAAAGCAACTTAGGTCATCAACATCATCAAAAGGTCGGAGGTTGTCCATATTGTCTTCAAAAAGTAGCACACGTCAGTTGAGGTCTCAAAAAACGTTGGAACAATCTACACAAATGTTGAGGGCGAAGAAGCCAACACAGAGAGGCATTCAGGTATTTATGTTGTTTGAAATAAAGCTTTAATCAGAAACAATAATGTACTGTCTGATGAGTAATTATAATGGGTCTAATTAACTTTTTATAGGTAACTTAACTATGATAAAGAGTTTTAAGTGAACTATTATGTTCTAACCATAGGGGGCCGCGGTGGCCAAGTGGTTGAGATGTCCCAACATATTACCACAATTCTCCCACTTCTGGGATGCCGTGGGTTTGAATTCCATGTGGGGCAGTTGCCAGGTACTAACCACTGGTCGGTGGTTTTTAGCTCACCTAGTCTGAAGGGCCAGTGAGCTTATGTCATGGCGCGGTGTCCGTCGTTCGTCCATCCTTCAACATTTCCTTTAACTCGCTATTACCGTGGTAGTCATAGAGTTCTACATGTATTGCAACCAAATTTGGCCAGAAACATTTTTAAGGGTAGGGGAATAGACTTTGTATAAATTTTGGCTCTGACCCCCTGGGGTCATGATCATGAGGGGCGGGGCCCAATAGGGGAAATAGAGGTAAATCCTTTAAATAGCTATACTAGTCATAGAGTTCTACATCGAATGTAACCAGATTTGGCCAAAAACATCCTTTGGGGAAGGGGAATAGAAATTGTATTTCAACACCCTTGGGGGAATTGGGATAAGAGTTTGTATAAATATTGGATCTGACCCCCCATAACCATTAACAAAACCAATTATTTGTTATCCATTTGTATTTTCTTTTGAATCAGACGGATTCATGTTATTTGAATACATGTATAATGAATTACCATAATTCACCAGCAGTAAATCTTCTCTCAGCAATAAGCAAACTTCCTAGTCTTTTAAAACTTAAGTCATTATTAGTTTAACATCCTATTAGCAGCAGCATGTCATTTAAAAATATGCGAGGTTTTTTAGTGGAGGAAAGCTGGTATTCTCAGAGAAAAAAAACGATCATCCATCAAGTACCTGGTAACTGCACATGCCCCACATGGGATTTGAACTCGCAACCCAAAGGTGGAGAGCTTGTGGTAATATGTCAAAACATCTTACCGTAATCACTCAGCCACTGTGACCCTAAAAACAAAAGCTCCCTCGAGCTCTCTATTTTCCCATTCTATCTGTTTGTAACTTAAAAAAAAAAAATTGATGTATGGTGATCAATCTGACTTTGGTTATATTTATGGTTTGGGCTCTATTAATTTGATTCAGCTTATTCTGTGTAAAATTGATATTATTGTACATGATTATATATTACTCACGGAGGAGGGAGTGTAGATATTTCAGCAGGATTAAAAAAAGAAAAAGCTAAATAATAAAGTCTTCTTCAATATTTAGTGAAACCAACAAAAAGTGGAGTTTACATATGTAACTGTATTTACTGGAAAACAAATACTGGATTATCATTAATCAATGAATACATTTTCTACCAGCTTTAACAGATTATAATTTCCCTGTTTTCAAGCTGACTGAGGTGGATCGGTATTTGGTGGAACAGGAAGATCTGAGAGAAGAGTCAAGATTACAGAGAATGGCCGGCAGCTGTGACCAGCAGAGTGGTGAAGTCACTAAGAGGTCAGGACTGTGGAACTATGTGATTGATTCATTGATTATCACTCCAGCTAAAAAATTATTTAAAAGGATGTGATCGTGGAACAAATTTAAAACATGTGTTTTAAAAACTCATTTAACTTAAATATCTATCTCATCTGTGGCTTCCTTCATCTCATCATCTATAAAAAGAATTTTTAGAAATCATATAAGAAAAAGGATTAGAATAAATCATTGAAGTTTTACTTGAATACCAATGAACAATGTCAGGGTTCTGTGGAGGGTAGAAGCATTTCTAGGTTACAAATGTTCTATTTCCAGTATTTAACCCACTTGTTTATGTTTTTTATTGAAGACATTCTGTATACTATTTAATGTATCAGGTTATTTATATTTTGTATACAATGCACTATATCTAATGGTTTATATTCTTTCTGTTGTATAATAATTCAATATTAAATTTAATTAAAAGTACAAAATATAATGCATATTTGAAAAAGTATTGTTATTTTTATGGGTCCTTAATATCTAATATGGCAGTCACAACGTACCAGTGGTATAGTTGTAAGGACAAGAACCAGTTTAATTTAAAAAAAAATATTTTTGCAGACTAAAAATTCAATTGGATTGAAATGCAAACCATTATAGACCTTTCTCCAGTGTTCTTACTTCATTGCATATGATCTGACAATATCTAATGACAATTTCTGTTTTGGTAAACTTTATACTAGGCCTGTACCTGTACATACTTCAGTTCATTTTCTCCATCACCTGGCTTCTTGTTAAATTGATTTTAAATTGACATTTCATCACAGCATACAGTACAAATACATGTAAGTATGTAGTTACTGGGTAAACACAAAATGATTCTGACAGCTCTGTGCCATTTTGTTTTTCGAATCCATCAAATTTTCAAACCTGTTATGACATTTAAGTAGTTAAAATGTTGAATTTCATATCAAGTTTAACTTGGACTAACAAAATCCAAGATGGCCGCCAGTCGGCCATCTTGTTGACCGATTGGTCCCAAAATGCAATATGCACATCTAGGGTCCTAGGGGAACCTACATATGAAATTTAAGAAAGATCCCTTCAGTACTTTCTGTGAAATAGCTGTAACAAACTTAAACTATCAAAATCCAAGATGGCCGCCGGTCGGCCATCTTGTTGACCAATCAGTCCCAAAATGCAATATGCACAACTTATGTCCTAGGGGAACTTACATATGAAATTTGAGAAAGATCCCTTCAGTCGTAGAACTGAGAAAGGTCTATAAGGGTTTGCATTTCAATCCAATTGAATTTTCATTCTGCAAAAATTTTTTTTTTTAATTAAACTGGTTCTTGTCCTTACAATTATACCACTGGTAGTTGTGACTGCATATTAGATATTAAGGACCCATAAAAACACACATACTTTTTAAATATGCATTATATTTTGTACTTTTTAATTAAATTTAATTATTGAATTATTATACAACAGAAAGAATATAAACCATTAGATATAGTGCATTGTATACAAAATTAAATAACCTGATACATTAAATAGTATACAGAATGTCTTCAATAAAAAACATAAACAAGTGGGTTAAATACTGGAAATAAACATTTTGTAACCTAGAATGCTACTACCCTCCACAGAACACATTGTTCATTTGTATTCAAGAACTTCAATGATTTATTTCTAATCCTTTTCTTATTGATTTTAAATTTTTTATACAGATGATGAGATGAAGGAAACCATAGATGAGAGAGATATTTAAGTTAAATGTGCTTTTAAAAAACATGTTTTAAATTTGTTCCACGATCACATCCTTTTAAATAATCTTTTAGCTGGAGTGATAATCAATGAATCTATCACATAGTTCCACAGTCCTGACCTCTTAATGACTTCACCACTCTGCTGGTCACAGCTGCCAGCCATTCTTTGTAATCTCGACTCTTCTCTCAGATCTTCCTGTTCCACCAAATACCGATCCACATCAGTCAGCTAGAAAACAGGGAATTATAATCTGTTACAAATAAATGTTATCATGGATTAATGATAATCCAGTATTTGTTTTCCAGTAAATACAGTTACATATGTAAACTCCACTTTTTGTTGGTTTCACTAAATATTGAAGAAGACTTTATTATTTAGCTTTTTCTTTTTTTAATCCTGCTGAAATATCTACACTCCCTCCTCCGTGAGTAATATATAATCATGTACAATAA
>SAYR01052728.1:755252-772404 GCA_004382745.1 Argopecten irradians irradians | reverse complement strand
TGATTGGTCCAAAAATGCAATATGCACAACTAGGGCCCTAGGGGAACCTACGTATTAAATTTGAGAAAGATCCCTTAGCACTTTTTGAGAAATAGGGATATCAAACCTTAACTATAAAAATCCAAGATGGCCGCCTGGCGGCCATCTTGTCTTTCCTATCAGCCTCAAAATCTGTATGGCACAACTAGGGACCAAGGGTAGCCGCAATGTAAAGTTTGAACAAAATCCCTTCAGTTGTTCTCAAGAAATATTGATAACAAACTTCAACTGCCTGACGGCCATCTTGTTTTTCCGATCAGCCACAAAATCTGTATGGCACAAATATGAACCAAGGGGACCCTCAATGTGAAGTTTGAACAAAATCCCTGCAGTAGTTTTTTAGAAATAGTGATAACAAGCATTGTTTACGGAAGGACAGCGGACGACGGACGACGGACCACGGACGCAGGGCGATTTGAATAGCCCACCATCTGATGATGGTGGGCTAAAAATACATGTAAAATGTCATGTTTGAATTGTGATTTTGTTGCTTTGTCCCAAAATTAAGGAATGTGAAAATTGCACAAGACAAATTGATAATGTTGAAGTTTTATGAAATGATAAGTAAAACTAATGGTTTGTTTGTTAATGATAACTCCTAAAAATATTAGTGATATTGCAGAATGCAGTTATATTGAGTCGGGTAACCTTGGATATATTGTGCATATTCTATTCATACGGCACCAGTGTTCTGTAATCTACAATATTGTCAATAGTGTAGAGGCATTTTTATATAATTTAGATTTTTTTTCCCCTTACAATCATTTTGTTTTAATTGTGATTTCAACAACAAGACAACTGATAATACTTAAATTCCCAGTTTACATTTAGACATATCTGTATCAGAGACATCATTTCATCATGGGTGATGTTGCTATCACTAACAACTGTTTGTGTTACTATGTATTTCCTTTTATAAGTTTTCTCTTTAAAAAATAAACCAAACAAACAAGAGGCCCATGGGCATTAACGGTCACCTGAGTTCTGATAATGAATGAGACAAAGACATATCGACACTATATAAATGCCCATCAGGCTCTTGAAATCAGTCATTGATTTATCAATTTGACCTTTTAATCTTTAACGTGTATTTGATTCCATTACCATTAAATCTATTACATTTCCTATGAAAACTGAGCAAATTATACCCATGTGTTTATTACCCCTCCCCAGGGAAAAATCTGAGACCCCAAGGGCACAAATATTGTAGTGGGTCTTGAGACCTTTTAATATATGAAAAGTATTTGGTTTCATTATATCTTTAAATTCAGAAGAAGATTTTTTTTAAAAATTTCAGCCCTTTTGGCCCCTCCCCTCTGGCCCCCGGGAGTCAGTCAGGGACCTATATGGATGTGATGTAGATCCCAGGGCCATGAAATTCACAGTTTTTGTAGAGGGCCTTGAGACCTTTCTATACATGAAGAGTATTTGACTCTACTACATCTGCAAGTTGAGAAGATGATTTTTGAAATTTTAGTCTTTTTGACTCTTTTTGGCTCTGCCCCTCTGGCTCCTGGGGGTTAGCTAAGACCTTTATGGTTATGATATCAAAATGCTATCACAGGCTTATATTTCTAACCAAGTTTGACTCCTTTTCTATGAAAATTGAGTAAATAATGCTCATAAATGTGTTTTTCCAATACAAACTACCTAATAGTTAATTTAACCCCCCTCCCCAGGGAATATCAGAGACCCAAGGGCTATGAAATTTACACTTTTTGTAGAGGGCCTTGGGACCTTTCAATCTATGAAGAGTATTTTGATTCTACCACATCTGAGAGTGGAGAAGAGTTTTGAAATTTTTGTCAATTTTACCCTTTTGGCTCCTCACCAGCCCCCTTGGGGGGGCATATAATTCACAATTTTGATGGGCTTATGCCTCAGAAGGTTTGTGCAAAAATAAAAAAGTTTTAGAGAAGGAGTCAAAAAAGTAAATTGTTTACGAACACAAGACACACAACTCATGACAATAGACAAAAGGCGATTAGAATAGGTCTCATAAGACTTCGTCTCGGGTGACTTAAAAAAAAACAAATTTCAAATTAAATCTCTTTTTCTAATACAGATTTCCAAAGACCTTATTTTGACCTGTTTTCTTCATTCAAATTCACACAGACACATATATGCATTAGAAGTACCTATACAGATGTCCAAGATACATGTATATTTTGATTCCACACAGACATATATATGCATTAGAAGTACCTATACAGATGTTCAAGATACATATTAATTTCGATTCCAATGGAAATTTGTTTTATATCTCCATGGAAATAAATAAAACTCCTCAAAAGAATTTCTGTCCTCTTGATCCACTCGTAAGTCTACATTTTGCATAGATTATCTTGTGAATATGACAGCATGTTATTGGTATGTTGTATATCCCAGCACTCCTTATAGTCAACCAACCATACATCCAACCATCCATGAACACATTTACGGGACTGTGAATGCCTTAGCGAACAGAGCCAGGAGTGCTGCCTCCTTGTTGCCATTGGCGATGGAGAGTTCCTCTATCACACGAGCACGTGAAAAGCCATTGTTCATGAGTTCTTTTATAACAGATTCAGGAAATGAACGTGAACCAGAGGCACCAGCTGATGACGAACCTCCTAATGAAAAAAAAAATAAAAAATCATCATATTCCAAACAATGCAGACTCAAAATCAAACCCTCTCTTCTAGCTTTGCAGACCAAAATCAAAATCTCTCGATTCAATTTGACAATCTGACTTTTTGCCATTTTCACAAATAAGAATGTTTTTAAAACATAAAAGCCCAAGCATTAATGTTAAATCTGGATGGGATACAACAGGACACGTGGTAGGACAAAACAGAATAGGTAACAGTCTATGATCTTGACATAAAAAACCCAATAAAAATCAGTTTTTATTCTAGATTAGTTCATAGACTAAGTTTAGTTAAACAACAAAAGAATGCTTTTTCACAAAGTCTTTTTCCAACAAAACTTTTCATCGCAATATCTAATGAGGTTTAAATAGATAATTTTATTTTTCATCATGTTTTTAAAAGTGAAACTTCAGTAACAACAGAAACGTATCATTATTAAAAGAAGGCTCTTTGTGTATATTTTGATAAAAATTTTTTTTGAACTATGTACTATTATTACCGCTAGTGTCTTCCTGAGAGCGAGCCAGAGCCTCAGCCAGCTGCTGGTCTTCATGAACTGTTGACTTTGGTGATTGTGGTTGGTTCAGACGAGATTGTTCCGGGAGCTCAGACTCGGTCAGGAAGGATGTCTCCGTCCCCGTGGTACCGATTACTAGTTTATTCCTTTTTAGGTCAATACAACACTGCGAAAATAAACAGTTTATACTCTAAATACAGAACACACTCAGGGCACTGAAATGGAAAGGATTGAAGGTTATTCATCAGAAACTACAAGTAACTGGAGTAAGTACCAGCTGAAAATATCTACAGCACCAGTAAATTAACTTAAGTTTAACTAAAGATCAATTTCAGCTTTCCATTCCATATTAAAATGCATGTCCAAAGCTTACTATCTAAATCACTAAATAGTATATGCCATTTCATTTAGTCCAACCTTCTGATGACATCACAAAAATCACGTCAAAATATAATATTGGAATAACCAGAATATGGGACTACATTTGTCCAAATAAGCGCCAAGGGCACTTAAAAGTTGAAGCAAATAAAGGGCACATAAATTTGGACAAACCTTTCATAAAATTATTCTACAACGTAAGCCATAAAACAATTTACAAAAGAAATCAGTAAGAAAACCAGTACAGTTTTAATTAAGGAATGATCTTTATTGTTTGTTGTTTACTGATGTGTTAACTGCATTTTTTGTACAAATATTTTAAATGACGCGCGTCATGTTGAAATATCTGTACAAAAAAATGCAGTTTACACACCAGTAAACAACAAACGATAACAATCATTCCTTATATTTACATTTCGCCGATCATTTCATTAAAAACTAAATTTTCAAATAAAATAAAACTCTGTTTTTTCAAGGTTATACGATTGTTGGAACAGCCGGTCAATTGAAGGAATCGCGGCACAGCTGGCTTCAATTTGGCTGGAAATTCAGAGTGTACCCAAAATATACTTCCACATTAACTTTATCTTTTTTCATCCCATTAAAACAATTTTTGTTAAATATTTTGTTTGCCGATATATAATTTACTATATTGACATTACATTCATACATGCAGTATATTGAAGATTTGTCATACAGATACACTAGGTCTAATTGGATGCCCATTCACACTACTTGCAGAAGTCCGTGTTTCGTTGTGTGTATTCTTGCGCGGCAACCACTGCGTTTACTCATGTGTAAACGATTTCACAGTTGGTAAGGTTATATAGCACAGAGAAAACAGAAAAGTAAATATTTTATATAATTCAAAGAAAGTGACATAAAATATCCAGGCCTGCTGTGGTAATTGATATATTATACAGGTTTACTGCAGCTGCTGCGCCACCTACCTGATGGCGCTTCAACATGTCTAACCCAAGTAACATGTCCATTGTCTAGTACCTACCTGATGGCGCTTCAACATGTCTAACCCAAGTAACATGTCCATTGTCTGGTACCTACCTGATGGCGCTTCAACATGTCTAACCCAAGTAACATGTCCATAGACTGGTACCTACCTGATGGCGCTTCAACATGACTTACCCATGTAACATGTCCATTGTCTGGTACCTACCTGCTGGCGCTTCAACATGACTTACCCAAGTAACATGTCCATTGTCTGGTACCTACCTGATGGCGCTTCAACATGTCCAACCCAAGTAACATGTCCATAGACTGGTACCTACCTGATGGCGCTTCAACATGTCCAACCCAAGTAACATATCCATTGGTTGGTTTTCAAGGATGGAGAAAGATGACTGAAGGAAATCCTTTTCTATCTGTATTTGACCTGCATAAGAAATAATGAAACAGCTGTATAGACTATCATTAGAACATTGACTGTATACACTTTCATTAGATCATCGACTGTATAGACTATCACTAGAACATCGTCTGTATAGACTGTCATTATAACATCGACTGTATAGACTTTCATTAGGTCATCGACTGTATAGACTATCACTAGAACATCGACTGTATAGACTATCACTATAACATTGACTGTATAGACTATCACTATAACATTGACTGTATAGACTATCATTATAACATTGACTGTATAGACTATCATTATAACATTGACTGTATAGACTATCATCATAACATCGACAGTATAGACTATCACTACAACATTGACTGTATAGACTATCATCATAACATCGACAGTATAGACTATCATTATAACATAGACTGTATAGACTATCATCATAACATCGACAGTATAGACTATCACTATAACATTGACTGTATAGACTATCACTATAACATTGACTGTATAGACTATCACTACAACATTGACTGTATAGACTATCATTATAACATAGACTGTACAGACTATCATTATAACATAGACTGTATAGACTATCATTATAACATTGACTGTATAGACTATCATCATAACATCGACAGTATAGACTGTCACTATAACATCGACAGTATAGACTGTCACTATAACATTGACTGTATAGACTATCACTATAACATTGACTGTATAGACTATCATTAGAACATAGACTGTACAGACTATAATTATAACATTGACTGTATAGACTATCACTATAACATTGACTGTATAGACTATCATTATAACATCGACTGTATAGACTTTCACTAGAACATCGACTGTATAGACTATCACTATAACATAGACTGTATAGACTATCACTATAACATAGACTGTATAGACTATCACTATAACATTGACTGTATAGACTATCATTATAACACTGACTGTATAGACTATCATTATAACATTGACTGTATAAATTATCATTGTAATATCGACTGTATAGACTTCATTATAACATAATGTCAGTATGACATACCTGGGTCCAGTTTCATGAACATTCCTTAAATTGAAGGAATCAATTTACTCAATATTCTCCATAGGAAAGCAATACAGATGTTAAGGAAAGCTCCTTAAAGATGCTCCACCGCCGACAGAGTATAAATGATATTCATCATTTGAACAATAATTGGTGTTAAATCGTGTATAAATATGCCTAATTAACACAAAAAAAATAATATAAAATAATTCATTTCGCCTGTGGTGCATGTAATCAGTACTTCAATCCATATAGAATATAGTGCCTCGGAATTTTTTCGGGATGCAATTAATTATTTTTCATATTTTTAACTTGAAGTAAAATTAGAAGCTCAAACTTTTCAATGGTGGTAATAGTGTAAAGTAAGTAACTTTTGTAACTGAAGAAAAATACTAAATCGTCTGCTCCTGTTTTTGATAGTGAAAAAATAACATTTGTCAGCGGTGGAGCATCTTTAACTAATGAGTTTTTCCTTTACTTCTGCTTCTGTCTCCAAATGAGCAAGAATGGGACAAGGCAATACAGGAAAGATGTTTGGAACACTTGATATCCATCCAAACCTCTTAAACCCATCAGCATGCTGTTCTTTGTTATAATTTCAGTAACCTTACCCTATATCTAAAGATTAGAGGTCAAATAATGTATTGACATTTTATTTTTTAGGTGCTTCAGCTTAAATTTTACTTTCACATATTCATTTTCCATCATCATAACAGGTTTAGTGTACTCAATACAAACCTAAATGAACCCTGCCAATGATTTTCTGTGTTCCAACACCCTTAGCTATCCCGGCCCAACGAGGATCAACAAGTCGCATAATATTACACCTCTCCGCACAAGCCTGGCTCATAATGGTCATCTGAGCACCTACAAAACATATCACAAATTATATTACACCTCTCTGCACAAGCCTGGCTCATAATGGGTCATCTGAGCACAAGCATGGCTCATAATGGTCATCTGAGCACCTACAAAACATATCACAAATTATATTACACCTCTTCGCACAAGCCTGGCTCATAATGGTCATCTGAGCAACTAGTCAACTGTTAGATGGACATATGACGACCCAAGTCTAGTTTTCATTCAAGCAAGTCAGTTTGAAAAACACACACAGTATGTATCAGTCATTCAAAATTCAATATATCTCACATAATACACATGTACATCTCATATAATATATCTCACATAAAACATCTCATAAATTATTATTAAAATATAAATGTAATAGGGTGCAGGATTTACCATAATTTTAATACCTGCCTCCGCCAAGGATCGAAATCGGGACCTCTGGATTACTAGTCTGATGCTCAACCGATCTAGCTGAAGAGAAGTTCTCTCTAGCTGAGCTGTATATTGCGGCTAGTATTGACCATTGTTACATATATATAACTGTATGCTCATGGTCAAATTTATCTTTTTACTTATACATACATGTGCATGAATAAGAGAATGATATTATTTTGTCATAAAAGTAAGTGATAGTTTTATATTCATTTTTTGAATATTGAGATTCACAATATCTACTCATCAATATAAGCACAGAGAGTTGGCTGGGTTATGTCTGTCTGTATACTTACCAGAGTCCACAAACGCCTTGACAGCATGACCATTCACTTTACAGTCTATATATAACATAAGCACCTGCCCAAAGCTCTCTGGGGCAAACTCTATTGCATTTTCCATATTGGATTCAACATTTTTCATTCTAATTTCCTCTGCGATCACTTCCTGGGCCTTGGGATCAAAAGGATCTGCATTCATTAATTTAATCTTTTCAAGCTCTTTTTCTTTTCGTTCTTTTCTTTGTGCTAAATAGATTTTGTTGAACTTTGCTGTCAAAAAAGAAGATCTTAATTAGTTTTATAATATTTCATTAATTGAGATCAGCATTATATAATACATTCAATGATAAATCATGGATCTTTGCGGAGGTTAATATGGTATAGCACTGATCTGGCAGAATCAAATATATAACCCCACTTACTAGCATAATTCTATCTCGAGTATTAACCTTCCTGTGAATAGTAAATTTGTGGTAATATTTGACTACAACACAGGAAAATCAGAAAATGTTCTTTTATTTCCAAATTTTCTAAATCATTAATTATATATGTACCGAAGTCTGAAAACAAAATTTCTTTCACAATCATTTTTACATTTGCAATTTTCTCAAGGTAACTTTGGAAGAATTTGTTGTCAATAACATTTACTTCTATAAACACAAAATTATTTATAATTAATTATCAACAAAAGTTAATATCAGTTGATTTAATTGATTTGTGGATTGTAATTTCTGTGTAAACATGTACACTAACTACATGTCAATAACTTGTTTACTAGACATACCTGGGTCACCACTAAGCAGGGCCTCAGCTAGAGGAGGATTTCGCTCTTTCAGTAGAGACAGTTCGTGAGGGTTTGCCAGTAGTAGTTTCCTCACAGCATCAGGGTCCTCCTCTGGGAAGGCTGGTTGTTGTGGCTGTTGGTGGTGAGATGATGTGGCACCCATCATACCAGGAATTTGGATTTGACCAAAATCAATGTTTGGAATACCTAATCAACATACACAAGTTGGTCAAATTATTTCACTTTCAATAACATCAAACATTATTGAAATTACAGAATCATTTCATGTTATATATATACATAATATGCTTACAATTATTTGAACTTTCATTTTAGTCATTTTAAGCACATAAAGACTATGTGATATCCCTTTCAACTTGGCGCCATGGGTCGTAACCATAGTCAGCCATGCCAATAGTGTAAAAGTGAGGCTTCAGGAACTACAGTAACACATTATCTGATATCTCAAGGATATCTAATTCAAGTAATTGAAAATGGCATATGTATGGCCAGAAAAAGGAAATTAAGCATTCAATAGCTCTCATATTTCAAAATGGTAGCATTCTTATGGGGTAGGGATTCAAAATTGCACTTATGGTGGAACTGACCCCCAGGGGCCTTATATTTAGGGGAGGCGGTCAAAAGAGTCGATTTGGCTATTTCGATTAAAACAACTTCCTCTCTGTAACTAAGCATAGCAGCATTCATATGGAATGGGGATTCAAAATTGTCTTAACTGTGGGGCTGACCCAGTTGGGCCAGAGAGGTTTGTTTGTTTGTTTGTTTAAATTAACGTCCTAATAACAGCCAGGATCATGTAAGGATGCCTCTATATGTATGCAGTGTGTTGTGTGCATTAAGTGTGGTTGAATGTTTTGGTAGACTGCTGTATATTCAAGTTGTGTCTGCTTGTATAGTGGAACTCTTGCCCTTTTTATGGTGCGATTATATTTCAGTGAAGCATGCCGCCAAAGACACCAAGCAACACACTCCAAGTGCACGTCACATTATACTGACAACCGGCAAACAAGCAGTGAGTGGTAAGCAGGAGTAACACTACCACTTTTATAGACATAGGAGTGTCTCGACCAGGGGACAGAACCTAAAGCCTATCTGACAGGGGTGAGGGCTCAACAGAAAGTTCCTGCACATTTTTCATACTTCATTTTAACAAGAGATCCCAGAGGGATCTTGGCGCCCACCAAAGAATGATCTATATCTGACAAAGGAAAGATGGATCCTTTCTCTACTTTTTAAACTTTTTCAAACATTACTACATATAAAATTTGAGACAGATCGCTTCAGTACCTTTTGAGAAATAGCGGTAACAAACTTCATCTATCAAAATCCAAGATGACTCCTTGGTAGCCATCTTGTTGATCAATCGGTCCCAAATCACAATATGCACAACTAGGGCCCTAGGGGAACCTACATGTGAAATTTGAGAAAGATCCATTCAATACTTTCTGAGAAATAGCGATAACAAACTTTGAATATAAAAATCCAAGATGGCTGCCTGGCAGCAATTTTGTTGACCGATCGGTCCCAAAATGCAATATGCACAACTAGGTCCCTAGGGGAACCTACATATGAAATTTGAGACGGATCCCTTCAGTACTATCTGAGAAATAGCCATAACAAACTTTAACTATCAAAATCCAAGATGGCGGCCTGGCGGCCATCTTGTTCACCGATTGGTCCAAAAATGCAATATGCAAAACAAGGGCCCTAGGGGAACCTACATATTAAACTTGAGAAAGATCCCTTCAGCACTTTTTGAGAAATAGGGATATCAAACCTTAACTATCAAAATCCAAGATGGCCGCCTGGCGGCCATCTTATTTTTCCTATCAGCCTCTAAATCTGTATGGCACAAATAGGGACCAAGAGTAACCTCCATGTGAAGTTTGAACAAAATTCCTCCAGTAGTTCTCAAGAAATATCGATAACAAACTTCAACTGCCAAAATCAAAGATGGCTGCCTGGCGGCCATCTTGTTTTTCCTATCAGCCTCTAAATCTGTATGGCACAAATAGGGACCAAGGGTAACCTCCATGTGAAGTTTGAACAAAATCCCTTCAGTAGTTCTCAAGAAATATCGATAACAAACTTCAACTGCCAAAATCAAAGATGGCTGCCTGGCGGCCATCTTGTTTTTTCGATCAGCCTCAAAATCTGTATGGCACAACTAGGAACCAAGGGTAACCTTCATGTGAAGTTTGAACAAAATCCCTTCAGTAGTTCTCAAGAAATATTGATAACAAACTTTGACTGCCAAAATCAAAGATGGTTGCCTGGCGGCCATCTTGTTTATTCGATCAGCCTCAAAATCTGTATGGCACAACTAGGAACCAAGGGTAACCTTCATGTGAAGTTTGAACAAAATCCCTTCAGTAGTTCTCAAGAAATATCGATATCAAACTTCAACTGCCAAAATCAAAGATGGCTGCCTTGAGACCATCTTGTTTTTCTGATCAGCCTCAAAATCTGTATGGCACAAATATGGACCAAGGGGACCCTCCATGTGAAGTTTGAACAAAATCCCTGTAGCAGTTTTTAAGAAATAGTGATAACAAGCATTGTTTACGGACGGACGGCGGACCACGGACGCAGAGCGATTTGAATAGCCCACCATCTAATGATGGTGGGCTAAAACGATTGTCACTGCGCGGCGTGTTTCCTAAAACGGTCAAGCACGCAATGTTCAAACCTTTAATAATGAAAATTCAATACACACGAACTAGACTGAAAATATCAATTAATCAAGGGATTAATACTACATTTGTATTACAAAAAAAACCTCCTAAAAGATTAATTTGTTTATGTGTTCTTTAGCAAGATAATTCATTATTATTTTGAGTTGCACAACAATGGTGTGAATCAAGTATGTTCAGATCGAGCAGGGTTGCATATTGGTATGACAACATTCACGATTATTTCTAAATGCGGGTATCTTTAAATCGAAAAATTAGCTTAGGGCTATTGTAGGTTAGGTAATTTTAATTGTCCTGTGGAACCGGGTCGGGGGGTGGCTTATTATGCACATAGTAACTACTGTGTAGGGCAGTTTGATTAGGTTTTAGGGAATATTTTGTAGTTTTTATATTGTATTTTTATATTAATTTAATTTTTCAATATTATATTGTTTTTTATATATGTACTTTAATATACATGGGGTATAATTCATATGTGTTAGTTAATTTGTCTTCTTGTTTTATATCATAACTGGTACGGAACACAGAGTACCGAACCTGCATGGGTAACTATGTTAGTTCAAGTCCAGACAGGTGAAAACCTCGCCTGTTACACAGTTATGCCTAATAAGGGTGCAGCACTTCTAAGGTAACAGATACACGAAAATATATGAAAAAACACTATCTTCAAAATTCAATCCTACACACTGACAGCTTCAGTTTGTGGCCGCCATTTTTTCTTACATATGGGGAGGTTGTGCGCTGTTCCGGTACTGCTCTCCCGAGTAAATGTATATTTAACTAATGCAAATGCATAACAGGAGTAATTAAGCATTTTTTATTATTTTTTAAATAATAATAATAACACTTTGAAAATTAAAAGCCATAGAATGCAGTTAAAATATCCACCAAGGCGAAGATGAGCACAAGGAATCATGACGTCACATAACGTCAGCAAATGGCGTTAAATCATACGATTCTCATACGTGGCACTCCAGGCCTTGAATGGACAGAGAAATACAAATCTTTGAGTTCATTTCTTTGAGTGTATGCTAGACAATTATTACATCATATACTTCTATAGTTTAAAGTGCGTTCTTTTATTTCTAAAGTATGTCTTCTACATAAATAGAAAATAAAATAAACAAGTAGGCCAGAGCTGCGCTCTTCCTATGCCGTGCATGATTCATATTAAAACATCTGACTTCGCCCTTTAAGGCCTTGCCTTCAGTCATATTATTTAGCTACTGTCGTAGTGGAAGTCAGTCAGAATATGATATCTTTTCAGCTTCAACAGTAGCTACCTGGCTACCTAACGTTATGCGTTGTGGATGGCACTATTCTAAAGAAGTAGTAACGAATACATTGATTTGGCCCATCTATAGCCTTCGTTCACCTGATGACGTTGAATCCATAAGCTGCTGTTGTCCTTGCTGTCCTCGAATCTGTTGTAATAACAACATATCTCCGTCCTTTATTCCGTATTGTTTCATTGTGCGTTTGTCATCGTGGAGAGGCCGGCCGTTCCACATAACGACAATCTCTCTCGCCGATATCCCCACTTCATATTCACACATAGCTTTGAAATTCTCTAGTTCTAGTTCGTCAGACACTTCAAGAGTGAATATTTGGTCATTCAACGTAGTCACTGACACTAACATGGTGAAGAACTTCACTTTCACTTATCGGTACACACAAGAGTGGATCTAAATAGAAACATTCGAAACTTCCGGTAAAACGAGAAAATGTCGCACATGCGCAGTTTCAAAAGGATGCGACAATTTGCGTGATTAAAACAGAAAGGGGCAGAAACGAACAGGATCAAATATGATCTATCTTTTCTGACTATGGCAGTTTTAGCAGAAACATATATATGTGTCTGTTTTAGCGCTTAAACGTAACGTCGTTTTCAAAATAGTCATATCACCAGATAAATTTACCATAAGATACGAGTAGATCTAATCTATTTATGACACAATACTGTACACGTTAACGTGACGCTACACTTTTTGAAGACTATTGTTAAAATTTTCTAACGTGTGCTTGACTTCAGCAGATTTGTCACTTATCATTCACAGGGCCTCGTTAGTAACGAGGCCCTGTGTATCATTCAACAAAAAGATGCCTTTGTTTAAATTTATATGATTTGTTTACAAACTTTCCAAACCAAATTCAACGCACAGAATTTTTTCCTGGACTTTCAGGCCACAATATCGTATTTGCTGAGTACGTGTACCTACAATGCACACCACGCAAAATCCCGCAGAAACCCCGTAAGATAACACTGCATAAACGAGCTAAGTGGGACAACATACGGAGCGATCTAAAACAGATGCATGAAAACATCAAAGGTTTGGCAAATGTTTAAGGGTACTGTTCACGAAAGCATTAAAAGTAATGTGCCACACAAAACAGCGAAAACAAAAGACAGTTACCCATGGATCACCCCTGAAATTAAACATTTAATACACAAACGAGATCGTATGTACAAAAAAAAATGGAAAAAATCAGGCCATGAAGACCATAAAACTAAATTTAAAAGTCTAAAACACCAGATACAAAAACTCACTCGACAAACATACTGGAAATATATTGAAGGTATCATTACCCATCAAAAGGAAAGTGATTGACCTATGAAAAAGTTTTGGACCTACATCAAGCATAGGAAGGCAGATCACAACGGTGTAGCACCACTCAATAAAGATGACAAACTGATTACTGACTCCTTCAATAAAGCTGTAGTCTTAAATGACCAGTTCAAATCTGTTTTCTCTAAAGCTACCAACCTAAACAGGGAACAATTCCAACAACAATACAACATGCCACAGACTGACCATCCTACACTTGAGAGTATAAATATCTCTAAAGAGGGAGTCCAAAAACTCCTAAATAATCTGAATCCATCCAAAGTTGCAGATCCTGATAACATCAAACCATTATTCCTAAACGAAATGTCATCAGAAATTGCTCCCATTCAAACCCTGTTATTTAAGCAATCACTAGCTTCAGGTGATGTACTGGAAAGTAGCCCATGTGTCACCTATCTACAAAAAGGTAATAAATATAGTCCTGAAAATTATAGGCCAATATCGCTCACATGTATCTGCAGCAAACTCCTAGAGCATAGTTGTAGTAAGTAACATCATGTCTCATGCCGACCGAAATAACATCCTCTATCCTCTCCAACATGGCTTCAGACAATCCCGTTCATGTGAAACTCAACTATTAGAATTTTTAGATGATGTCTCCAGAAATATTGAAAATAACAAACAGACAGATGTGCTCATTCTTGACTTCTCAAAAGCTTTCGATAAGGTCAGTCACACTCTTCTTATCAATAAACTCTATAACTATGGCATCAGGGGGACGTTAACAGATGGATAAAAAATTTCTTGAGAACAGAACACAATCTGTCATCCTTGATGGCGAACTTTCCCCACCATTCCTTGTAGAGTCGGGGGTCCCCCAGGGCTCTGTTCTCGGCCCAAGCTTGTTCTTATGTTACATCAATGATATGCCACTTAACCTCTCATCTTCAGTTAGACTGGTCGCCGATGACACTATCTCATACATAACCATTACATCGAAAAAAGATTCAGAAACACTCCAAAATGATCTAGATAAACTAGCTGACTGGGAAAAAGGTGGAAAATGGAATTCCACCCCCAGAAATGTAATGTTCTTTCGATTACCAAGACTAAACCTTCAATCAAACATAATTATTATCTTCATGGTCACTGTTTGGAACATACTGATAAGGCAAAATATCTTGGCGTAACTATCCAAACGACTTCAAATGGGACTCCCACATCAGCAACATCACCTGCACAGCCAATAAGACCCTTGGCTTTATTAGAGGAAACCTCAAAATTAATTTAAAAAAAAAAGATTAAAGAACAAGCATACAAATCTTTAGTACGTCCCACACTTGAATATGCCTGTACAGTGTGGAACCCATACCAGAAGGGAGACATTAATAAGCTAGAAATGGTCAAACGCAGAGCTGCTCGATATGCCACTAACAGATTCCCTAACACCTCAAGCGTTAGTGACATGCTTGAACACATAGAGTGGCCTAGCTTATCGGCTAGAAGAAAAAACGCACGGCTTACTATGCTTTTCAAAATCACTAACGGCATAGTAGCTATTAAAAAAGACCAATACTTGACCTCACAGTTACGCCCTAACAGACACTCCCATACACTTGCATACCAAATACATTACTGTAGAACTGATTCTCACAAACACTCCTTCTTTCCCCGCACTATCCAAGACTGGAACTCTCTTCCGCAAGATCTTGTAATCTCAAAGTCGCTTGACTCCTTCAAAACTCGTCTTTCATCTCTAATTTAATTATTTTCTTCTCTTCCCCTGTTCATAGCCGCACCTTCAACAATATCAACATGATCTTCAATATGATGAAGTAGGTCGATTATTTGGTAGATGTAGATGTAAATGTAGACTTGTCAGCAGTGCATATATATATATGATGTGGCGCAGTGGTAGAAGGCGCAGATATGTTTGGCTAGGCGATTGGGTGCCGTAGATCGTGAGTTCGAGGCCCGGATAGGGCATGCGCACGAGTAATAAAATTGTCATGCTTTGTTAAATTGTGTTTCTTTGATATTTTATGGTGTTTCCTCCCACACTAAGACCCTCGCGCGCATAAATCCGGGCCATTGAGAGTGATAAACAAATAAAGTTTACATTACAAATAAAGAGCTTTGAAACATCCCTGGTCCAGCCTTGTGTTTCAGCAGATTCGAACACCTAAAATGGTATACCTCCTAAATTCAATTTGATTAATAAATGTCTAGACATGATAAAACTGTTTGAATTCATTTAAGGAAAGTTCAAACATTTGTTAGTTTATTGAAGGATGTATTCTTCTGAGGTTTCAGTCCCGTTAAAGTCTCGTTTCGACAAGGATCAAAGAAGTTATGAGATTTTGAAATACAATCTATCAATTTTTGTAGCAAGTTGCCAGTCGCAAATTTTATCAAAAAATTACATTTCTATTTTTATTAGGTTTTTTATATACGGGGATTTTAAGAAATTACCCATTTTGCGGCTCGCTTTGAGTAGAGCCAAAGTTTTACCATTTTGTACTAAAATTGTTTTTGTAGCTCAAAATTAAGTGGTAGGGATACCATATGTTGTTATTCTGAGAAAAAATGTATTTTATTAATCAAAACTGGTATATTTTCAGTGGCGTAGGAAGTTGGTCCTCAATATTTTGTAACCCCCCCCCATAACTTTGCTACAAAAAATTGATAGATTGTATTTCAAAATCTCATAACTTCTTTGATCCTTGTTGAAACAAGACTTTTAACGGGACTGACTCAGAAGAATACATCCTTCAATAAACTAACAAATGTTTTGAATTTCCTTAAATGAATTCAAACAGTTTTTATCATGTCTAGACATTTATTAATCAAATTGAATTTAGGAGGTATACCATTTTAGGTATTTGAATTCTGCTGAAACACAAGGCTGGACCAGGGATGTTTAAAGCTCTCTATTTGTAATGGTAAAACTTGATTTGTTTATCACTCTCAATGGCCCGATTTATGCGCGCGCGAGGGTCTTAGTGGTGGGTAGGAAACACCATAAAATATCAAAGGAAACACAATTTAACAAAAGCATGACAATTTTATGACTCGTGCGCGTGCCCTATCCGGGCCTCGAACTCACGATCTACGGCACCCAATGCAATCGCCTAGCCAAACATATCTGCGCCTTCAACCACTGCGCCACATCATATATATATATACCTGTATGCACTGCTGACAAGTCTACATCTACATCTACCAAATAATCGACCTACTTCATCATATTGAAGATCATGTACATGTCGATATTGTTGAAGGTGTGGCTATGAACAGGGGAAGAGAAGAAAATAATTAAATTAGAGATGAAAGACGAGTTTTGAAGGAGTCAAGCGACTTTGAGATTACAAGATCTTGCGGAAGAGAGTTCCAGTCTTGGATATGTGCGGGGAAAGAAGGAGTGTTTGTGAGAATCAGTTCTTACAAGTAATGTATTTGGTATGCAAGTGTATGGGAGTGTCTGGTAGGGCGTAACTGTGAGGTCAAGTATTGGTCTTTTTTTAAAAGGCGT
>SAYR01052728.1:645742-755227 GCA_004382745.1 Argopecten irradians irradians | reverse complement strand
TATGGCGTGCCGAACGTTGTAAAATTCAATAAGTAAAATCAAATGTGTAAAGAAAAAATTGTTTTGTAATATATCGTTATATGTGTTCAATATGTTTAATTTGTGTGTAAAAACAATGAATGTTTGTGTAATGTTTTGAATATTTATATGTAAAAATAAAATTTTTGTTCAATAGTTTCTTTGTGCGTGTGAAAAATATAATTGTGTGTAAAAATATATATTTATGTGTGATTTTCACACACAAACATAAAACAACATCACACACAAATATATTTTTTTCACACAAATATATTTTTCACACACACAAAGAAATTTTGTTCACACAAATATAAAACAAAATCACACACAAATATATATTTTTACACACAAACCATTTTTTTTCACACACAAATATAAAAAAAAATACACACGAATATTTTTTCACACACACAAATTCAAAATAATGAACACATATAACGATGTATTACAAACACATTTTTTTCGCACAAATGTTTTTACTTATTGAATTTTGCAACGTTCGGCACGCCATACAAGTTGCCAGTCGCAAATTTTATCAAAAAATTACATTTCTATTTTTATTAGGTTTTTCATATACGAGGATTTTAAGAAATTACCCATTTGGCGGCTCGCTTTGAGTAGAGCCAAAGTTTTACCATTTTGTACTAAAATTGTTTTTGTAGCTCAAAATTAAGTGGTAGGGATACCATATGTTGTTATTCTGAGAAAAAATGTATTTTATTAATCAAAACTGGTATATTTTCAGTGGCGTAGGAAGTTGGTCCTCAATATTTTGTAACCCCCCCCCGCCGCCCAACGCCCACAGGAGGAGATTAATTCAGCACACAACCCAAATATACTTAAGGATGTATTCTTCTGAGGTTTCAGTCCCGTTGAAGTCTCGTTTCAACATATATCAAAGAAGTTATGAGATTTTCAAATATAATTTATCAGTATCTGTAGCAAGTTGCCAGATGCAAATTTTGTCAAAAAATTAAATTTCTATTTTTAGTAGATTTTTTTATACAGGGATTTTAAGGAATGGCCCATTTAGCGGCCATTTTGAAATTGTGTCTTTTTTTGCTTCAAGTAGAACCACAGTTTTTCCATTTTTTACTGAAATTGTTTTTACTTAAATCATTACTGCGCCAGCATTTTTAGCTGTATTTAGCTAATTTTTGCTGCAAATCGTTACTAGGTTCGTATTAATTAAAATATTGAACATTAATATGTGAAACGATACACTTTTGTGACTTTATTTTTACATTTAATTTTATTTTTTACTCTAAAATACTGAAAAATAACAAAAATTCAAATGGGACAAAAAAGTATGCACACGGACCCCCAATTTTTCTTCCTGATTTAGAAAGAACTACCGTTTCCCTATTGATATGCAAAATAATAACAAAAGTTTAATACCAGAACTTTTTCTATAAAGGGTTAAATTTGGCAAAAATGGCTAAAAATGGTGCATTTTGTAGCTCAAAATTAAGGGGTAGGGGTAGCATATGTTGTTATTCTGAGAAAAAATATTATTCTAATTGATCAAAACTGGTATATTTTAAAGAAGACTACTAGAAAATGAATTCTACAAACATTCATTCATATCAAACACCTCATTAGGAAATTATGGCTTTAATCGCTATCTCATATGGTCAAAACGGCAAAATTCCCATAAAATCCAACATTTTGTCAATTAGGTGTCTTCGAGTGACAAAAGCACAAAAACGAGCACACGGACATATGTTTTTTCTTCCATTTTCTTTTATGGTACGAACTCCTTTTTCCAAAAATCTATATGAGAAAAAAATTTTGATACAAGAAAATTTTGACTTCTCAGAGGTGTACACCCTTAATATATATATATATTTTCATATACATTACATATAATCCTTGTATACATCTATAGACAGTGGCGTCACTAACAGGAAATTAATAAATACGGAAATTAGCCAAATTTGCGTGCGAGCGCCGAAGGCGCGATATATTTGGTGTTTGGGGGTCTGGAGGTTTGCCCCGGGAAAAATATTACAATTTAGAACGACTGAGAAGAGTTTTAAGATGTATTCTAATGATTATGCGAGCGCCGTAGGCGCGAGAAATTGCTGAGTTTGGGGGTTCGGGGGTCTCCCCCAGGAAAAACATTACGATTTAGAATGACTGAGATGAGTTTTACGAAACATTTTGATGAATTTGTGAGCGCCGAATGCGCGATATTTTTGTTGTTTGGGGGTCCGGGGGTCTCCCCGGGAAAAAAAAGTATTAAAATTTAGAATGGCTTAGATGAGTTTTACGATGTATTTTGATGATTTTAAAGCGTTTTTAACATTGTAATTTTTCGATTTAAAGAGGCAAAAGACATGTTTGCCCCCCCCCCCCGTCCTGGAGAACGGGGGGGGGGGGGCAATTGCCCCCCCCCCTCCCGCCCCGATTCCTACGCCCCTGATTTTAAAAGAAGACCACTGGGGAGTATACTCTACAAACATCAATACATATCAAGCACTTCATTAGGAAATTATGGCTTTCATTTCTTGTGTATATGGTCAAAACGGCAAAATTCCCATAAAATCCAATAATTGGCCAACAAGGTATCTTTGAGTGCCAATAGCTCAAAAATGAGAACACGGACGTATGTTTTTTTCTTCCATTTTCTTTTATGGTAAATTTCCAAAAATCTATTTGAGAAAAAAAAGTTTATTACAAGAAAATTCTGACTTCTCAGAGGAGTACATCATTAAGTTTCTCTTTCAAAAATACCACACTCACTTTTCCTTGTTATAAATTTATATGGTGTTTTTACTTTTTAGGGTTGTAACATGACGCTGTTTCCCGGATTTGTTTTCACAATTTCATAATTTTCATGTGAATTAATAGGGATAATAAGCAACTGTAGAAAAATATGATATATAACAAGAGACCAATGGGCCTTAACGGTCACCTGAGTTGGAATATATAATGAAACAAAAATTAAAAACATATAAACACTATATACTGGGCCTTGAAGTTGGTCAGTGATTTTATAAATTTGACTTTTTAGTATATGAAGAGTAATTTACTTCCATCAAACCTGTGACTTAGAGGAAGAATGTTTGGAAATTTTTTGGTCATTTTGACCCTGTTTGGTCCCGCCTCTCTGGTCCCCCATGGGGTCAGCGAGGACCGATATGGATGTTAAAATGCTATATCTCTGGCTTATAATTCTAATCAAGTTTGACTCATTTCCTATGGAAATTGAGCAAATCATGTTCATAAATGTGTTTTTCATATATACATGTAAACTAAAGTAAACTTGAACCCCTCCCCAGGAAGGTAACGTGAGAACCCAGGGTCATATAATTTACAATTTCATAAAAAAAACACCTTAAGAACGTTTCATCTATAAAGTGTATCTGATTCTATTATTTCCAGAATTTTAGAAGAACATTTTTTATGTTATAGCCTATTTGACCTTTTTTTGGCCCCGCCCTCTGCCCCCAGGGGGGGGGGGCGGCCAGGACCAATATGGATACGATGACATCGAAGACACCAAGCAACACACCTCACCCGGTCACATTATACTGACAACGGGCGAACCAGTCGTCCCAGTCCCTGTATGCTGAACACTAAGCAGGAACAGAAACTAACACTTTGATAGACTTTGGTGTGTCTCGGCCAGGGGACAGAACCCAGAGCCTTCCTCACAGGGGCGAACGCTCAACTAGAGGCCAAATGTGAGGCGGTGCCATGGGATGCATTAGGAAACAAAGTCAGCTAGGAAGAAGAGAAAAGATAAGATCCTAAATTTAGTCGCCTTTTACGATCATGCAATAGGGGCCTGCAGGACTGACTGGCTTCAAGGGCCAGTATATAATGTTTAATATCCGAACTCATTAGGTGACCGTTAGGTCCCATGGGCCTCTTGTTAAAAAATAGGTCTGTTTATCAAGACCACCGAGTTCATAACCTTGATACTATAATATATATATGTGTATACTGTTGGTTAAAAAAAATCGTGCAAGGTCCTTGTGCTTGATACCGTGGCCGAGACACTCCATAATCTATAGAGGTGATAGTTTCTGGTTAGTGATCAGCATTAAGGGAGAGGAAAGACTGGTTCGGCCATTGCCAGTAAAATATTTCTGAATGGGATGTGTTGCTTAATGTCTTTGTAAGCATACTGCAGTCTCCCAAAACACTAATCTCGCACTTCATACGCGCAACAAACCGCATACATGGGAGACCATCCTTACATAACCCTAGCTCGTAAAATGCGACTAAATTTTGGATCTGAACACCTGTCTTGACACTGCCTCTTTTTTGGTTTTCATTCGATTTTGTTTGTTTGATTAAACAGACGGTGTCATGTAAGGATGGCCTCCCATGTATGAAGTGCGAGGTGCGTGTTGTGACTTATTGTACAGTGGGACTGCTGCCCTCTTTATAGTATTTTATCATTAAAGCATGTCGAATACCCCAAGCAACACACATCACCCGGTCACATTATACTGACAAGGATGATAGGCTACCACCACATGCATATAGTACTTATTTGTATAGTAAATAGCATAGCAAGATTGTACTTCTGCCAATAAACTTGGTAGTTTCTGGTCCTGCTTAGCGCTCAGCATAAAGGGAAAGAAATTGGTTTGCTTGGTGTCAGTGTTATGTGACCGGGTGGGGTTTCCCTGATCGGTGTCATCGACGGCAAGTTTTATTGATGTTATAACATGTCCAAAGTTTTACTGTTACAAAGAGACAAAATGATTGTATCGCAGCCATACAACGACATCGTCCGTAAATGACCATTACTGTAAAGAGGACATTTTGATAAATCAATGCAAACCATAGGTTGCTCTAATCAGTTTGTGAGTCCGACTCTGATACCTCGTAAAAACCTTAGTCAAAATTGTTGATACAAGTTACATAAGCAGAAAAGCTTGAAATGTTTTGAATTCAGTCTGCGCTTTTCTTTCGAGAAATCGGGCCCGGGCTTCTAGAAAGGTTTTATAAAATAGGACCAAACGTGTTGCGATCACCTCATGAATTCTATTGGATAAGATGTGAATTTCCCTCTGTGGTTCTTTCATGTGTCTAATTTATGACGACCAGGGCAGTAAACATTGATAAGATTCAAAAGGAAAACAAATCTTAATCTGATAAATAGTACGTTAAGTCGAAACACGTCTAGATTTAATTCACACAATCGTTTAGCCCAGGAAAAACGAGGAAACATATACAGTTTTTTCCTTGCTCCATTTCCTCCTCCATATTTCTGATATCGGAATATTACTTGAAATGTAATATGTCTGCCACATTAAATAAGATATTGAATCGTTGCGCTGTTTTCTTGCATGTTCTCGCTTTTGTTTCCTCAACTGACTGTTAATGTTTATTATTTGGTTAAATTTAGCCAAAATAACATGAGAGAGTATGTGTTAAATCCTCACTATGGACATATATAAAAATAACATTATATGTAGTTTATTAACTACCGATATGTGTTAGATAATCTTTCTCGTTTGATATTGTTTTTGAGTTTGTATTGACCCTGTGTTCGACCCTTTGTCCTGAATCGTCCTCCATACGCACGACAACATACGTCATGAAGTGGTTTCTCGGTATCATGGCGGAAAAAAACTATACTTCTCTTCACCTGATGTAAAATAAATTGTTTTTAATAAAGTCTGTTATTGCATCTTGTCAGTATTTAATTGCAGTGCCGGTTGATACTATTTTGGTTACACAATCATCTTGGATTAAGGCCTGGGTGGATGTCTGTCTAGCTCGCTGGGTAGGCAGGCAATTCACTAAATAACATTTCATATTTGTTTTCCTTGTAACGTCATACCAAGTGATCGCCGAACTGTATTCCACAATGCTATCTGTTGCCCCACAATTAACGTCGGACCAAACATGTGTTTAATATAAACTTACTGTCAACTTCCTATTTGATGACTGTACCGTAATTGTCATACTCTCTGTTTAGATCTGAAGAGTACATGTATAATACCGTAATTCATACCGAATCATATCGTCAATATTGGTTTTGAACTAATACACAATAAATATGATAAACCGATAACGTAATACTAATTATGAAAATGTTAGATAAAGTTGACAATTCTTTTAGTATGTATGCTGTGGACTAATTGACAGCAGCGATTTACGGATGGGGCAAGGTATGAAACATGTGATAACATTCACGGTCTGATTTACATAGATCAAGTCAACAAAAGACATACCATGGTTTGCTGTCGTCAGATACAGCATACCTTACCTGGCACTATTGAACACTTTCATTAGAGGTTTGCTCCCCGGGATTGGTCTGATATAAAAGTTTAGCTGGACAACTTATAACAGTCGACGCTTTATTTTTCTTGCATAATACGGAGTGGTGCGGTGCAATGATGTCTATTTATTTGTTTACACTCGTTTTCTTGTGTGGTGTACCATGCAATGCTTTGCCTTTAAAAGTAAGTACATTTTTAAAAGTATAAAGTGGTTTTCCAATCAAGAATATAACAAGAAATAATGTAACTAAATGTAAAAAAAAAACCCAATCATTGTATGTATTGTATTTGTATGTAATTACACTTCCGTTTGGTTATATACTATAATATTGAAGAGAAATCATTCAATCAAAACATTTGCCGCTGTTCAAAAATCAATTTAATACAAAATATGCCAAAAAAAAAATGGTTAACGAATTTTCAAAATTATATATTTTTTTTGCAATTATTAATATATAATATATAACTATTTTTACTGTTGAAAGTGACTTTCTCTTGAATATGATGTTTCTTAGCAAAGACAATAACGAAATCAAACGCACTGTAAACAATATTAATACCTAAGCGAAGAATGAACATATATAGTTAAAGGTTTAAAATACTCAATGCAGATTAATGCGAAAGATAGAAATTCATATACAGAATGTGGAATTTCGCATCAGATGGTAGACAAACAAAAAGACTTTTCAAACAAAGAAGAAAATCAGAGACTCTAGATCGATCAATCCATAGAGAATATATACGAAATGTGGAATGTTCATATAAGTCATATATGCTGTAACAGGGCGAATATTTTGATTCATTATCTTGTCTCATTTCATCTCTGAAAAAACCATTTTCAGATTTTATTTGTACATGTAAAACAAAAACATATGCATTGAGAGTGTTGTTAATTTGTTATGGCGAATGAAATATTAAAGCTTTTGATTCATGAAAATTACCGGGTTACATGCGGTATTCATATATGCTAATAATTTTTGAGCGTTGCGGGCATTAAAAACAGAATTATAAATAAGAAAAATATTGAAATACGGCATAAAGAATTGAGTTTATTTTTTTAAATTAACATCCTATTGCCAGTCAGAGTCACGCAATGACGGCCTCCCATGTATGCGTTGTGTTGCGAGTATGAAGTGCGCATGTGTTTTGGATTTTAGGAGACTATTAGGTATATTCGTTTTGTGTTTTCATGTATAGTGGAACACTTGGGATTTTGATAGTGCTATATCACTTAAACGTGTCGCCGAAGACACCAAGCAACACACCCCGCCCGGTCACATTATACTAACAACGGGCGAACAAGTCGCGAAAATAGACAATATCACTAATTATCAGCTAGAAGACCATTTGACCTCAATAATGGGATTTATTGGATCATAGGCTGAATAGCAGAATATAGACAGTTTAAAACAAAAAATACTGAGATAGTCCGTTTTCATATAATTGTAATTGAAATGAGAAAAAAAGTGTAACGATCCGACAATTAAAATAAGTTTAGATAGGGAATTTCAAATAGTTATTTATCTTGATCATTACTAACATTTCAGGATTCAATACAACGGGAGCTAATTCAAGCTCTAACAGCAAATGACGTTAAAGTTTCGGGGATGCCTGAGGTGCCGTTACCGGGGACGTTTGAAGGCGACATGGTCATGACACCTATTCAGAAGAAAGCAATACGTGATGATATCATCGCCAGAAAAACAGGAAATCTTGGAAGGAAAAGAAAACTTTTGGCTGACACCAACTTCTATTGGCCACAGGCGATCGTTCCCTTCGAAATAGACGCTACTTTAAGTAAGTAGTAAATACATATCATCTTAGGACCTTGTATTGGGGTTTTGGTATCATTAATTGTATCATATAGCGAAGCTTTATAGCTTTTTTTTTTAAATAATAGGCGAATGTGGTAAACGTTTATCCTAGTTTGTAATTTCACGGCTATTTCAATTATCATTGTAACCTCACTCCTTCTTTGTATTTGCAGTTATCTGATCTCGTGGGTAGGTACTGAATGTTACATCATGCTTTCATGGGTTTATGGGACAACGTCATTTTTTTCGGGGAAAACGACGTTATTTGTGCTCACAATAACATGACGTCACCATCAATACCTATCCGCTAGGGAGATAACTCAAAGACTGAATATAATTACACTTTTATACTTCGTAGGTCCGTTATCCATGAACTGATTGTTCTGACTTTACACATAGTTTCTACTAATTATGATATCCTAATTTAGATGTTTTATGCCTATCCCATTATTAACAAAGGCAAACTCAAATGTAAATGATCTAAAATCAAACATCGAAATAGCGCTGCTTTTGAAATCGATCGGAAAAAAAACAGAAGATGACAAAAATTCCAGAGTACCATAATTTTGTTTTTAGTGTCGAGCAGAGTGATATGGAGGCGGATACAGACCGCTATCCAAATGTGGGAGTCAAAGACCTGTCTTCGATTTGTGCCAAGATCAATTTCTCTGAGCGGACAGCTAGGTCACAAGGATTATGTACTGATTCAGTCAGACTCCAGACATAGGTAAGATGCCAAGTTACATTCAGGCATAGACAATAAATAAGCCTTGGATAAATGTTTCTAAAAGTTGTCTTTGAAGAGCAAGACCTGTCGGTGACCTGTGATATTATTCGTCGTCAAATGTCAAATAATTTTTATATGAATATATTATGATTTACAAGCATCCAATCAACTTCAGTATATACTATTTGTGTGATGATAATTTGTCCCAAAATACTATGTCGCTGGCTATTTATTGCAATTTAACATGAAACGAAGTAAAAGCAATTGAGTGAATTTAAATTTTCGTGATCTGACTTTTCAATATTTCGAGGATGAAATTTTCACGATCATAGCATGTCCCACGAAAATAAATGTACCTTTAAATTTGGATGATACAAACTTCCTGTTCCTTATTGCAGTTGTATATCTAATGTGGGAAGGATTCGTGGAGTTCAATCCGTCAATATATCTGCCATTTGTTCTGTAAGTATTACACGTTATTACCATCTGTTTAAACTACATCCTTCTTGTCATTTTGGTTCATAAACGGTCTAACAACTCGGCATAAAGGTAGTTGAGAGACAGAATTCCCTGTTGTCAATTTAATGTGACTGGGTGGATGTGTAAGTTTTTTCACCAGTTTTATGAACTCAATATTTACATACAAAAACTTCAAAAAATATCATCTTTATTCTAATATTTAATTAATTAGGACTTACACAATGAAAATGTGAATTTTTACCCTTTGAACTTTGTCCCTAAAATTATCAAAAGCGCAGAAAAAATCGGATATTTTGAATAGCATACAATATGCAGCTGACCCTAAGGTATCTTAATGCAACATTTTTTGCTTATCATTGAGTGGCCATAAAATGGCCCAAAGTGTTACCCCTGCTTTGTATTTCATGTTTAGGTCACCTGAGACGAAAGAATTTTAAACATAAGGTTCGGTAACATAATACACTAACTCTCAAAATTAAAAGGAAAAAATGAAAATTCTAATACGAAGGTTCAACTTTAAAGTTGATTTCTAATTTTAAAATACTTTTTACAGATTTGAACCAACTTTGCAATGCTCTTTCTGTATCAGCACTCAGGTGACCGTCAAGGCCTCTTGGGCCTCTTGTAGTCACTATAAAACTTCAACATTTTTTAAATGTTGTACCGATGACACAAGCGTGTTGTATTTGTTTAAACACATATATGTAACTTTTCAGGGTTTTTTTGAAATCACAAATGCATTTACAACTAAATTACCACGTTTTCTCTGCACAAAATGTTGACTAAAGCCAGGTTAGATGTTACGGAAATCAACTGTGAAATTTTGAAAAAAATATAGAAAAAAAAGAAGAAATTAATTAATTTGGTCCTTAATAAACACAAACCAAAACGATATGAAGAAGTTGATGGAAACTCCCGATTGCTGGAAAATATCACGTAACCCGATCGATATAGGCTATAGGCCTATATACGAAACGCTTCGATAATCGACATGACCTCGGGTCATGTCGGTGTCTTCCCACTCAGCCAACATATCCTATTTTAACATTAGGCGGAGGAACAATAGAGAACAATAGGGGCTAATTACAGGTAAGTTATAGTCTGTTTTAGAAAATTACCTGTACTTACCTGTGCTACACCTGTACAATAAGGTCACAGTTCAATTTTTTTTTTTCAAGTTTTTTTTATTTCATCCAAATGCATAAAAAGCATATAGGGAACAGTACAATTATTATCATTATAATATGACATACAATGTATACAAGTATAAGATGGCGGAGGACAATATTTCAGTATTTCAATATACTGATAAGCTACATATGTATAAAAGACGTGATCACAACAGAACCCACGTTGATGCTGACGGCAAATAAAAGCAATTTTATCATTTAACTAATTGTGAGCAGAGTTTTTCTTTTCTCTGTTGCACGAAACAAAAAGTTACCCAACATATTCAAAATTTTAACATCTTGACAAGAGAATAATTCTATAAACTTATGCACGCTTGGTCTATGATAAAAATATCTGTTAATGTATTTTTCTCTTAATTCAGAATATGCCGGACAGAGAAGAACAAAATGTACTTCATCTTCGACGTCATTTTTATCATATAATGAACAAGTCCTTTGATTTCTAGGAATATTATTATAACGTCCAGATTCGATATTAAGACTATGACATTGCATACGGAATTGGCTTAAAAACTTCTTGAATTTATGATTTACAGGCTTAATTAAATAGAACTGTGTACAAAAATTATCAACAATATGTTTATACAAATAACATTTAGGAGATACATCGAACGCACTATATAATTCTTGAACAAAAACATCATTAATACGTTGGTGGTATATTCTTATATGTAGGTTTTCATGTAAATGCAGATACTGAGAAATTGTATGTTAAATACTAGTAAAACAATGATAATCTTATATAGAATTATATATTTTAGCCTATTACCAAAATATGACAGAAATTAATGCCAAATGGTTTAAAAAACGGGAACATATATATACTGCACTTCACATGTACATATAGTATCTAGATTACACATAGGAAACAACTAAGTACATAGTTTGATAACACCACACTGACAGTAAATTATAATTTTCTGAATCGTTTTTGTTTGATCATCTGAAATCATAGACGAACCTCTTAGATGTCATAATAACATTGAAACTATATGTCTTTTTTCCTGAGGTGAATGATATCCCGTTGGTATCGATACTTCTAGTCATGAGATGTTACACAAATCTCTGTTAAGTCTGTGTTATTTCAATGATTATCTAATTTATCCCTCAGTCGGTGTAGATTCCTTAAATCTGCTGTGTGTTAAAAGATTGTTACACCATTATTTACTTTAATGAATTCTCAAAATTGGAAACAAATATAAAAAATAAAAGTCAACTGCCTTAAAAATAACTGAAAAGTGAGGCAAAGCAGCATACCGGTATATATAGTCGGAGTGACGTTGGGATATACATGTATAGATATCCGGAAACTGTTTGCAAATATACATTGTAAATTAGCTGCAATATTGTAGCTCAAAAGACTTTTAGACAGAAAATGGTGTCGTCTTTCGAAAGGTATAGCAGGCCTGGTACGTATATTCGTTTTAATTGTAAATGTAATATGCAATGTATCCGAAACCAATGTAAATTACCGATTAATTAAATAACACAGAAAAAAACTTTATAATTATGAAAAAAATATATAATTGTGCAATGCACATTAACCTGCATCCTTATTTTGAGACAAAGATTAAAACAAATCATTTTATTTTAAACAAAACATATTACTTATATATCTTAAGTAATTAAAATATTGTAAAAAAATGTAAATTACCGATTAATTAAATAACACAGAAACAAACTCTTTATAATTATGAAAAAAATCTATCACTATGCAATGCACATTAACCTGCATCCTTATTTTGAACATAGATTAAAAAAATCATTTTATCTTAACAAAACATATTACTTACATATCATAAGGTTTACATTTGGTACAGCCAAATTCACACATCATTTTTTTTTTATTTATAATATTATAAGAATTGTATTCTAATTTTATACAGCTAAATTCTGCTTCCCTTCTTACCTTTACACCTGGAATTAATCGACATAATTGATACAGACTATAGCCAACTTTTACACAGGTAAACTCAGGTAAAGTTTATATAGCAAAAATAACATGTTGGCTGAGTGGGAATGAACCACCCGATCGACTTTGCTCGGGAAATGTTAGCGGCTGAGAAAATGTGCAGACCTATACACAGGGGCCTGATACGAATTTCTAACCAAAAGTATATATATGTTTTATAGTACCTAAAGTTAAGATATGCCATGTTTTGACTAGGCTCACTCGATCCATAGTGACTTGATGCTGTTTTAAAACAGTAATAAGCCTTGTCTTTTACCACCGAATTCATGATGTTGTCTTGTTAACACTAGGCTGGACGGATCGCACACGAGCTCGGCCACACCATAGGCTTTGTACACGAACAATCCCGACCTGACCGAGACCTGTACGTACATATCAACTACAACAATGTGGCTACTAACAGGACTGGCGAGTTTGAGAAATATTCCAACAGTAAAGTCACCACATACAGACTGCCCTACGACATAGGATCCATCATGCATTACAAATCAACAGTAAGCTATCACATGCGTCGTAAATACATTGTTTTTGTTCCTGTTTATTAAAACTATTATTCAAAAGAAACACTGTTATGTAATGTGAAAGTGTTTAAATCCATTTTCGGTGTCCCGAACTTTATATGATTATGTGATTTCAACGATCTAGTTCGTTGTGTACGATGGCGACTAGAAGTGTACCTCTTGTCCCTATTGTAGCATTTCTACTGTACAAGTTTACCACAGTCTCCCAAAGCACGCACCACACACTTCATACATGCTACACATCGCACGCATGGAAGGCCGTCTTTACATGACTCTGGCTGTTAATATGGACGTTAATTTGATAAAAAAAACTTTTGTTATTAGTTCTTATCATACTCAAAACGGAATGTTTAGATATAAAAACTTATCACCTGTTTCCTTCATTCAGGCTTTCTCCATAGATCAACGACTGCTACAGACAATCACAACTGATGACCCTTTGGTACAAAAGTGGATGGGCCAGCGGGATGATCTTAGCTTCCTGGATGCAAAGCTTGCAAACCTGGCTTACAGATGTAACAGTATGTAGTTTTCAATACAATACCAATATGCATTGATAAAAACGTATGGGATTTTGGATATTTCAGCAAACCTTTTGCATATCAGGCAAAAGATTCCACTCGGGCAAAGAAATCTAATTAAAACAAAAGGCCCATGGGCCTTAACGGTATTTGACAAATGACACAAAACAACAGTCACAGTTGAATCTAAGTTTCTGAAATATTTTGACCTTAAAAGAAGGTAAAGGTCATTCGTTGAACATACTTGGTAGCCCATCATCCTAGTAGGCCTCTTAGTTATTTACAAACGTCGGTTAAAGATTATAGCCTATTATGACCCCTGTGACCTTGAATGACCGTAATGGTCATTTATTTAAATCATTTGTTTCTCCTTGACAAATATGGTGTTAGCTCATTCAAGGATTAAGGAGTCAGATTATAAAGACAAATTTGAGCAAGTTCCGTTTTGGGGCCCTATCGTTTTGTCCCCATGAACCGTACCCGGGTCCTTTATTAAATATGATAATCCTCACCTAATGATGTTTCATGACAAATATGATTGCAATCCACTCAAGGATTAAGGAGGAGTAGGATTTTTAAGCAAAATTTCAGCAATGTTCCTAATTTTAAGCCCCGCCTCTTTGTCCCTAGGGGCCGAACCTGGCTCATTTACATAGAATATGTTTGTCTTCCCACAATGATGGTTCACACCAATTCTGGTTGAATTCATTCAATTAGTAGAATTTTATCAAAGCTCCCCCTTCTGAGCCCCGCCCCGGACCTAACTCATTTATATAAAATATGATTGGCCTCTCCCAATGATGTTTCACATCAAATATGGATGTAATCCTTTCAAAGTTTTAAGGAGGAGTAGGATTTTAAAGCAAGATTTCAGCAGAGTTCCTTCTTCTGAACCCCGCCCCTCTACCCGAAGTGGTAGGAACTAACTCATTTATGATAATCTTTCAAACTAAATACGGTTATAATCCATTCAATTCTGTAGGCTTTTGTATTAAATAGTCTCACACACGACACGCAACGACATGATGACATTATTCGGTCAGATAAAAAATGCAAATAGAGAAATGGGATATTGTTATCGACATTGCGTCATACATTTGTATATACTAGAATAAAAAATTTAATTCCAAAGTGTTCTTTCCCTTTGCCGAGACACATAAGTTTCTATAAAAATGTTACTTATTGCTGGAAAGATTAGTGCGACCGACGACTGATTTGCCCGTTGTTAGTATAATTTGACAGTGTATTGTTCTGTGTTCTTGTCGGAATGTTTTAGAGAAATACATTATCATCATACACTGTATGTAGTCTCTATTACAGATCTGTATCACTGACGCATGCTGCTGAAGACACCATACAATACACTCCACCCGGTCACTTTGTACTGACAACGAACGAACCAGTCGCATTAAAAAGGGCAACAGTTCCACTATACAGTCTCCAAAACAACCAACTCGCACTTCACACACCGCATAAATTGAGGCCGTTAAAGACAATTCGGTCGAAGAGTACATTAAAACTTACACATATTTCGGAAACAATCCAGTTCTGATGGAAATGAGATTAGTTGGTCTAACTGTGATATGTCAGAAAAGCCCATTGTAGCCAAAAATGTTTGTGAAATGTTCAATCGCCATTACACATAGCATCGTATGCCGAACCCTGACCCTTGCCTGTGTAGTAAACAATGTTTACTCTAGAACTACTCAAAACGTTCTTACAGTTGTGTTAACATTATAAGATGCTTCTCTAAAAAGGATTTCATCAACTCCTCAGTGATAATGTATTGCATTTGTTTAACGTGCGAGACTTTGACTCGGATAAGGGTACAGCGTACATGTTGTATCTGCTTAATCGTATTGATCAACTATTTGGAATTTCAATAGTATTGATAAAAATGCTTAACAATGATGTGGAATTTGTCACTATTTCTTGTCATATGTTTCATAAGGAATGTAGAACAATATATTTATGTCATATTTTGCTTCGTGGTTATGTAACGAATCAGCCTCACTGAAACGTCCCTTTAATATGACGTTAATAAATCAAACAAACAAACAAACAAAACTTCTTACAAGGATTCACAACATGAATATACCCAAGTTTCCCGAAACGCGCCCAACACATTACAAACACGTTACACATTGCATGCATTTTAAACCTGCCTCCCATGTGTCACACACGCTAGGTAATGCAGAGAATGAGGCATATAACTAGTCCATAAATAATCTTATCGGTAGGCCGTTAAGCTTAAATTGCCAATCTATAATGAAAATTTAAAAATGATTACTGATCCTCACTATTTCCTTTGTGACTATTACAGATGGGTGTCCAGTATCACCGCCGTGTATGAATGGAGGATATATCGGTCCGACCTGTACCTGTGTGTGTCCAATCGGCCTTACAGGACCATATTGTGACACCCCGATCATTGCACAAGGTAAATTCATAGACATTGTAGAATATATGTAATGGACATATTGACAATATGATAATTAACCAAACAATTGTGAAAATATGTAATCGATGTCTTAAAAAATGACAACAATATTTTTTTTCTGTAAATATATATATTGCAGGTTTACCTGTCACATTTAATTGAACATTGGAAGCATGATTTGGCATAAAATGTTTTTATGATGGCAATGGGTATGCATTTCACAAAATGTAATTGGTCTCAGTCTTATTCTAAAACATGTCATATTCCACCGCTACTGTAGGAGAGGAATAAGATTTTTTTTCTTTTTTTTTTAATTTGTGTCCATGCAAAATCTTGTTGACGGAATATTTAATTAACATTAATTACAGGGTGTGGTGGCAAACTGACAGCCTCCAGTGGTGTTATACAGTCGTCCAACTTCCCAGCAAACTACAATCCTGACACGGAATGTTCATGGCTGATTGAGGTAGAACATCATTGAATGTCCTAAACAAAGTCAACGTTACTTTTAAAAATGTTTTAGTGATCTTTTGTCGTCCATAGATCTCGATGTAAATACTATTACGGTTACGAAGTCATACATCTTCAAGAGAGTTCGTTTGATGGTAACAAACGCCGTCTCTCTTAGCTACCACGAATAATTTGAATACATGTAGAGTTCTATTCAGTAAGCGTTAAACATAATGTATAGGTGCAGCACAAGGCCCTATCGGTATACTTTACTAAATGTATATAATCTAGATTTATTTCTTAACATTGTTACGCAGATGTCTCTGTATATTTTAATGTGTTTACCTGTGTAATTGTCATAAAAGTAAAGGCGATAAACAGATTTTGAATTCATAAATCTGCGAACTTTAATGAGTAAAGATAGCAACTGGCAAATGTCATATTTTAAAGTTTCTTTTTGCGTCCATAAGGCTCCTGCAGATTCCAGAGTCGACCTTAAAATCGAGGAATTTCATATCGAAGAGGACTTTGAGGACGCTTGTAACAATGACTACCTGGAGATAAAACTCTATGGCTTACAGCAGGTCGGGCAAAAGTGAGTACACAAAGTAGAAAATCATCGATGGAAAATTTCACTAAAAAATTGAGAGAAATCTACACCAATCAAAGAATCGTTGACATTTCCTTTTTCTACGTGACAGGCTGTATTACACATATATATACATTTTCACTGCAGCCCACCACGAAGCTTGCCAAACACAGTTGGCATTTAACAATTCATAACCTACCATCCGGTTATTGTGATGACGTCATAATTTTCATGCGAGTAGTTACGGAAAAGTGCTAAAGGCTAAAATGAGTAAAACAAAACATGACGGATATTCCTGTCCAGTGGCAGAGGCTCTCTGGTAGCACCGAGGTGTCCGAAGAGTTTTAAGAGATTTAATTTTTTCTGCGTCCCGTAGATTTTCATAACTTCACACATTGGTTATAATCTCCGACATTCGGCCAGGGACCGATTGGTAATTATATCGCTAAATATTCGGCTGGGCCTGGTGCAGGCATCGTTCGTTGTCGGGGATACTTTTGTTTGTTTGATTCATTAACGTCCTATTAACAGCTATGGCCATGTAAGGGCGGCCTCCCATGTATGCGGTGTGTTGCGTGTATGTCGTTCTGGGTGCATGTTTTGGGAGACTGCGGTATATTCATGTTGTGTCTTCTTGTATAGTGGAATGTGGTCCTTTTTATAGTGCTATCTCACTGAAGCATGCCGCCGAAGACACCAAGCAACACACCCCACCCGGTCACATTATACTGACAACGGGCGAACCAGTCGTCCCACTTCCTGTATGCTGAGTGCTAAGCAGGAGCAGAAACTTCCACTTTTATACACTTTGGTGTGTCTCGGCCAGGGGACAGAACCCAGAGCCTTCATAACAGGAGTGAACGCTCAACTCAAGGCCATACGCAAGGCGGTGCCAAGGGAGGCATTAGGAAAGATAAAGTCAGTTAGGAAGAAGAGAAAAGATAAGATGCTAAATTTAGTCGCCTTTTACGATTATGCAATAGAGACAGCAGGTACAATTCTAACGCCCTATCTGCAGGGCTGGTCGGGGATGCTCGATCGCGAGCGATAATCGCACAATGCCCGGTAAATAGTACGATTATCATAGAACAATCGGCCGATAAGAATTGAATGTTCGGTCGCTGTCTCGCTAGCCCTCAAATAATTTCCATTTGGAAACAGAAGCAATACGATTACCGCACGGCTTCCAGACGGTAGCATTTATGCAAATGATGTGTGGCATTTTGTTTTGACCGTTGTTGTCCTATGTCGGAAAAATGGTCAAAACTGACGGTGTACACCAGATTAACCGCCCCCATCCCCGGATGCCGCCGAATATTGTGACCAGAGTTTAATAACAGTTTAATAATTGCCCTTTGCAAAATGCAAAACGTTTCCTTTCCACATAAAACAGGTCTGTCGCTGTTTAACGCCTTTGTCACGCAACTTTATTATATTGGTATGGAATAGTAAGGTCACTGATAGATTCACGTTCAATCTCGCGCCAATTTAATAGTACGGCCAATCAGAAGCTCGTATTCTGTCGCGTGATATACTATTTTAAGCTAAGCAATCTTAGGTCCAGAAATATTAATGAAATTAAACTGTTGAAAGTGTTTCATGTGTCCGTTGCACTTTACATTTGTTTGAATGTTTTGTGATGTCGTGTTTATTTCCTTAATCTGTCTGTTCCAGATACTGTGGCGAGTCTGCGCGTGGTCGTAACATCACCTACAATAAGGGCGGACATCTGCTTATCCGTTTCGTAAGCGATTTCTCTACTGAGGAGAAAGGATTTCGCTTAGAATATCGGATTGTGTAACAATTTGTCAGTATATGGATTTACATTTATTCTTGTGTGGTCGTTAAGTGTGTACTGTAAATGGAATTGCGCATATTTTAAAATTATTAGAAACCTTACATGAGTGTATAAACTTGATGAAGCAACGTAAAAGACGTCAGCAGTTTTACTTAATGATTAACAATACTACATGTGTTAGCTTTTTACGATAAGACCGTTATTCAAATACTGTGGCTTATATTCTATTAACGGAAGTAATAAAAATTAATAACAAGTATTGCATAAATGTGAAACAATGTATGATGCAACTGTTCAGGGGAACATATAGCAGGTAACTATAGTGTTTACATGAATCGATTTGACAAGACCAATCGTATTAAATGGTCGCGAAGTAAAGTAAGGGGTTTCTTTTATAGCAGAGAAAACCGTAATGTATATGTTATTAAATCTCCTACAATTGCTTTTATTTAATGCAGATATCCGATTATTACCCAAGTTAAAGCACAAACGGTGTTTTGAAACAAAACTTGATCACCAACAATGATTGTCAATGAACACTAAGAGAAGAGATTTTTAATGCGCTTGACCTACAGAGTCTAAAGTAATAACCTTTTTCCATCAAACTAATTTCAAAAGACTGTTCTTAGATCATAATGTTTTTTTATCAAAAAAATTTGGAAGAGAAAAACTCTTTTTTTCAGATCTATTTTCCTAACACATATATTTCATGCTTTGAAAATGTGCTTGATTAATAAAATTGTTAGCCCCATTGAACTGTTCTCCGTGGAAGACATTAATTTTAGATAGTAATGAATCGTTTGGAGGAGACAAGGTATTCGGACTAAAAAAGGAAGGGATTTTAGAAGTTAGTAAATATTTAAATCAGTTTTGAAAAGAAATATTTATGACATGGGCAGAGTTAAATGGTGATGATCCTCCCGCAACCCCAGCCATGGTTGCATCACAACCATTATGGTTAAACAGTTCTATTAAGATTGATAACAAAATTTTTATTATCAAACGTTGGTGTGAAAAAGGAATTTTTTCATTAAGGATTTAGTAGAAAATAATGTTTTCTTAACTTTTGAAAAATTATGTGAAAAATACAATTTGAGAACTAATCTTATTGAATTCTATGGAGTAATCAATTCAATACCATTGCAATGGAAGAATATAGTGATTCAACAGAATCCTGACAATGAGTCAAAACAAAACATTTTTATCAAATATTTAAAACAGTATGATAAAGTTACAAAGTATTTTTATTATCATATGTCAAAGTTTATACTCGAAACTCCATATAAAATTCGGCGCCGCGGTGGCCGAATGGTTAAGATGTCCCGACATATTACCACAAGCCCTCCACCTCTGGGATGCGGGTTCGAATCCCATGTGGGGCAGTTGCCAGGTACTGACCGCTGACCGGTGGTTTTTCTCCGGGTACTCCGGCTTTCCTCCACCAACAAATCTGGCACATCCTTACATGACCCTGGCTGTTAATAGGACGTAAAACTAAACAAACCAAACCATATAAAATTCAAAATTCATGGCAAGAAACTTTGAATATCAACATTCTCAAAGAAGTTTGGCAGAACATTTTTCTCATACCTCATAATGTCACAGATGACACAAAACTCCAGAACTTTCAATTCAAATTTCTCCATAAATTAATATATACCAACTAAACTAATGCAATTTAAACTGAGTGAAACAGAAAGGTGTACTTTTTGTAAAGATTGTATAGAAACACAAATGCACTTATTTTGGGAATGTTGCCATCCACAGTCAATATGGTCATCCTTTATGTTTTTACTTAAGAACAATTATGATATAGAGTTATATAGAGACCCGACTATAATGGTCTTTGGCATTGTAGACAATTGTTTTGAGGATCATCATGACCACATGTTGATGAACAAAAATATTTGAATAATAAAAAAAAAATATTTTATTGCGGCATAGTTCTTTTTGTGTAGCTTGCTTAGGTATGTCGTCTGAGAAAAGGTTTCCAAATTTTGTATATTGCTTATATTAATGAGATCTTGGATGGATTTGATACTGGTCAAATCCGTCAATATTTGCAAGGGTCACGGGACTTGATAACTTACCAAATTACTAACAATATTTTCAACTAAAAATAATTATTTTTGTGATGGTTGAAACTGCTGTACAGGCGACACATCCACTTCCGTGGAATTCTTATTATACATATATCTGGAATCAGTTGAATGCACTAGTTCAGAAATAATAATGAAATGTAAACATCGCGTTAGTAGATCTCAATGTATTTTTTGAAACTGATAATATAGATATAAACATAAAATTTTGATTGTCGAAATAATGATTTTAAAGCATATGTAAAGGTATTCTGCTTCTTTTGTTCTTGTTGTTTTGACCATTTCTACATGTTTTATATCTCACAGTTTTCATTTACTTTCGGTAAGTCTTAAAGAAAAAATATTTGTAATAACAATAATCTTGTTATTAGAATAAAAGAGGTTTTGGCAAATGATACAGTGCGTTTTGCCTTTCTATCTTTCTATCTTTAAAGATGCTCCACCGCTGACAAATGGCATTTTTTCACTATCAAAAACAGGAGCAGACGATTTTATATTCTTTTTTGTGTTAATTAGACATATATATACACGATTAAACACCATTTGTTTTCAAATGATGGATATCATTTATGTTCTGTCGGCGCTGGAGCATCTTTAATAGTAAAATAATAAATATGTGACTTTATTCCAGATTTTATAGGTTAAACATGTTAATTCCTTTGGTTAGTACATAAGACACCACATCCACTGTAGGCGGTCCATAAATTACACTGGATGTTTGTAGGATCTGGATATGATATACTAAACAAAGAAATGCGACATAATTCTAGTCTAGTTTTAGATGTAATATATGTAAAGACAGTGAATTTGAGTTATCTTTCTTACTCCTTGTTCATCTGAATTTGGCCTTGGGTTGAACGCTCGCTCCTGTGAGGAAGGATCTAGGTTCTGTCCCCTGGCCGAGACACTCTATAGCCTTTAAAAGTAGAAGAAAAACGTGTTGACTCTGCATGCACCAAAAGCTATAATAATTTTTTCTTTATTATTTTTTGTGTGTTTTTAGACATATATATATATAATTATACGATTAAGACCAACAATTGGTCATCAAATTATGCATATCGTTAATGCTCTGTCGGCGATTGAGCATCTTTAAATCATTCATATGTTTCCAAATACATTAGAAGCAACGATATTAAAATTATGTAAAATCTGTTTTGTTACTAATACTGGGAAAAATACAACGCGTATTTGTCATTGGCTAAAATTTATTTCACAAATTCAAGAACTAGTTAAAAGTTTCAACTAGTTATAACACATATAACAATTATGCTACCTCTTATTTGTTAACGATTCGTTATCGAACAAATATACAACTGCAATAGGTTATAAGCAATGACTTGAAGATATGATGACCTTTCGAGGAATACAGATTGTTTTGGTAACATCAAATCATAAAGGCATTACAAATAAATAGAAATTTTATGAATGTGTTTGTCCAAAAAGCTTGGGAATATTAACGAGGAGCAACAATCGCCAAGAAGGGACTGTGACGTCAACACTAGACACATTTCCGGTAATAAGACAGGAACGTCGTTATCATCAAGCATCCCGCCGACCCAGACTAATACGTTTTGTTCTACCTTGTTGAACTGACAATGTTTTAGTGGTTTCATTCAAAAGCTGTATATCTTATCTTTATTTTTACTGTCTGTATCGACAGAATATCCTTTGAAATCGATTTCCCATTTTATTTGTTAGTATAATAACCACATTCTAAAATGTTTTTAGTGTAACGCTGTATAATTTTGCAATAAGTAATAACATTACACACGTTTTGTAATTCAGAGCACGCATTTTTTCCATTGCGTACGTGAACACAATTTGTGCGAGTTGTGCGAGAATTATCTATTGAATCAGATGTCTGAATACTCGGTGTAAATGAAACCAAGAATGCATACGCTTTAACTAAGATTTTCTATAGTGGAAAAAAAATGTGTGTTAGGTTTTTTCTACTTGATGAGCAAGTAATTGATCATAAATTGCAACACATCTATGATAAAGGATATACAACTTACATGGTTGTGAGTATTTTCTGAAACCCGTAAAGTACGTCAAACACATATAAGTATGTATTTCATATTGATATTATCGAAAAGATGTTTTCATTTATTGTAAAATAACCCCGTCTTGATTTGAAAACATAAAAAGGTACATCCTGAAAAACGACTATGCACTTAGGTAATAATAATGTTTATCTGGACTTCTGATCGAATTCACAAAAAAGATTATGTCACTGAAGTAACAGCTAAACAAAACATAATTTTGTTTTACGTTGTAAATATATCATTAATTATAAAAATGTATACTTTACTATGAAAGCGAGATATATATTAGAATGGATACTTCGTATCAACAGTGAGTGTTAACAAATTCTGTGACATTTATGTTTTAGTCTATAACAGTACTGTCTTTTACATTAGGTCAAAACAATAATAGAGATTCAAAAATTAAGTGTTGACCAAAAGAAATATTTCGAATGCGAAGGACAAATGATTGACAATAGTGCAGTTTCATCTGCACTATAAGGAATTTAAGAACAAGCATAATGAATATTTTCTTTGTTTTCTAGTAATGGTAGGAATGGGAAATGCAGGTGCGCATGTGTGTCTGTTGGTCACACCTGATGCAGCTCGAATGTAATAGCTCTATACACGGGTACCAAGAGACGAACTGTTCTATAAAATATATAGAAGTCCCAAGCCAAAGCCCCGGAAGGGATCAATTACACGATAATTATGTAGCAAAACATTCAGACATCCACACAGGCAATGCATTACAAACATGTGAGGATGGCCTTAAGTGACCTTAGCTCTTACGTTAGGACCAATCAACCAACCAACGTTCTCACTATTTATAGAACGGGATGGTAGCCCCACAAGTGTTGAAAACCAGTAACGGTATAATGTGTAAAAATAACACCTGCTTCCATCCTCCTTGTTTCTTGTTTACGTGGCACTTTATTGCTGTCTTGCCTATTATGCTCTGTATTGAACTTTGCACGTAATTATTTTAAACATGTACCTGTAATGTTCTCTAGCTTTTTCCACAGTGGGAACTGATCTAGAATTGACAAAGTATTCGTTGCTAATTCAGGCAGAAAAAGGAAAATATTTGGACTTTTTCTTGCGTAATAAATCGTTTTGAATGACTAATATTATTCTTTCTTTTAGCTTAAATACGAGCGTACGTTCTCAAAATTTTCTCTGCTATTTTTTCAGTGCTTTGTAGCTCAATAAGCATCAAATGATTTTACCATCCCATTACAAATCCATACAAAATCATGGTATTTAGCGTTAATCAGATCCATAAATAGTTTCAAACCCGAACTTGGAAGAATTGTAACCCGGTTAATGTACAGCAAGTTCTTTTGGCGGATCAAAAAATTGCGATATGATCTGAAAACAAGACAAGAGGCCCATAGGCCTTAACGGTCACCTGAGTTCAGATATAGAATCAAACAAAGACATATAAACACTATATACTGGCCCAGTGATTTCACACATTTGATTTTAAATCTATGAAGAGTATTAGCTTCCATCAAACCTGTGAACGTGGAAATGTTTTGAAATTTTAGTCATTTTGACCCTGTTTGGTCCCGCCCCTCTGATCCTCAGGGGGTCAGCGAGGACCGATATGGATGTTAAACTGCTATATCTCGGCCTAATAACTTTAATCAAGTTTGACTCATTTCCTTTGAAAATTGAGCAAATAATGTTTATAAATGTGTTTTTTCCATAAACTAAGAAAAATTTGACCCCCTCCCCAAGGGGTAACGTGAGAACCCGGGGTCATATAATTCACAATTTTACGGCCCTTGGGTTAAAATTTGTTAATAGAATTTAATGGCTATCTCATACTGATAGTTCTGACAATATTTGACTCATTTCCTATTACAAATGACAAAACATACTCAAAAATGTGTTTTCCCTGTATAAATTATAGTAAACTTAATCCCCTCCCCAGGGGCAGGGGAAAACTGAGGGTAACATAAATCACAATATTATGTAAAGGACATTAATACCTTTCTATCTATGAAGCGTATTTGATTCTAGCACATCTGTGAGTAGAGAAGAAGATATTTGAAATTTTAGTTACTTTTATCCCTTTTGGCCCCTCCCAGAGCCCCCTGGGGTGGGGGGCCATATAATTCACAATTATAATTGGCCTTATGCCTAAGATGGTTTGTGCACAATTTCATTGAAATTGTTCAGCAGTGTTGAAGAAGTCCAAAATGTAAATAGTTCATCGTCGCACGATGGACGACGACGGACAAAAGGCGATTAGAATAGGTCACCATAAGACTTCGTCTCAGGTGACCTAAAATTAAATTTAAGCGGTTGAGATTTTTGCGATATGGATTTAAGGGTATACATGATTCAAACTATTTCTTAGTTGAGGAATGGTATTTTTTCTCTATTAAAAACAGGAACAGACGAATTATTATTTTTCTTCAGTTACAAAATCTACTTACTCTACACCATTACCACGATTGAAAAGTTTGAGCTTCTTTTTTTAATTCAAGATAAAAAAAATATTTGAAACAATTAATTACATCCCAAAAAAATCCATGACAAAATACCCTACGTGGAATTAAGTACTAATTGTGCATGCACCAAAAGTGAAATTGATTATTTTATATACTTTTTGTGTTAATTAGATAAATAAGTGATTGTTGACACGATGGGTGTCGTTTATGTTCTGTCGGCGGTGGAGCATCTTTAATATGAAGCGGATCACAATTTGCGGTCATTTCAATGCGGAATCGCAAAAATAGCATTCCCACGAGAAAACAACCGGCTACACGGTACTTTTGGAACGGTAAACATCGATATCAGTATCAAAATAATCTAGTTATGTGATATAGTCACTCAAATCGCTTTGATGGAGAAACCATGCTGACAACATTCGCTAAGAGACCCTAGAGGGCTAACTGCTATACCATTACTCTGTACCTTTCGTAGACATTGCAGAACAAACACAGTTAAATATACATCAGTGATGGCGCAGCTATCGTAATGCCATCAATCCTTTGCCTTGGTTGTCATCAACCTCGTACATCAAGGCAAGAAATTCGGGCAAAATGTTAAAAGTCTATTTCATACCTTAACGAGTTCAGTGATATGTGAATGATTATTGGTGTTTACAAGATAATATTCGACATCAAACAAGAAAGTAGTGTAGAAACACATTCATGTGACGTGAAGAATTAGAATCTTGCCGAGTCTGTCAGTAACGGTATGGCTATGTAGTCTGATATATGTGTCTGTTACAATTTCTTGGTGTCTATCTAAAATTTAAAGAAATTGACGATACCACACTGGACTATAGGTTACATATACACGGTATGTACTATAGCCTTCAGTCATGCTGTTTTTGCAATAAAGTGTGTCTTATTGCTTTTATAATGTGCTGTGCGTGTTTTGGCGTTTGGAAGACTCCGGTTTATTTGTGTTGTGACTTGTATTTTGGAACTCGTGCGTGTTTTGGGAGACTGCGCTACATTTGTGTTGTGACTTGTATATTGGAGCTTGTGCGTGTTTTGGGAGAGTGCGGTATATTTGTGTTGTGAATTGTATATTGAAACTCGTGCGTGTTTTGGGAGACTGTGGTATATTTGTGTTGTGACTTGTATAGTGGAGCTCTTGCCCTTTTAGTAGTGCTACATCACAGAGGCATGTTACGGAAGACACCAGGCAGCAAACCTTACACGGTCACATTATACTGACAACGAGCGAACCAGTTGTCCTACTTCCTGTATTTTGACCGCTGAGCAGGAGCAGAAACTACCACTTTTATCGACTTTCGTGAATCTCCGACAGGGGACAGAACACCAATACATACGGGGGAAACCTTAAAACCAAATCTGCCATGGCATGGTTTGATTTGTTAGGTTTAACGACTTATTGACAGCCTACGGCCATCTACAATGTATGGACGACCTTCTATGTGTGCATAATGTTGCGGTGTGAATATTAACTTTTTTGAGGCTGCGGTATAATCATACTGTGTCTCCTTCTAAAATTTAAACACTTGTCCTTTAAAAGTGAATAATAAGCATACTCCATTGATGACGTAACGAACGAAACAGTGCCGGCCAATTTATAGGATTTTGTTTGATTTATTAACGTCTTAACAGCTAGGGTCATGTACGGCGATCTCCCATATATATGGTGTATAGTGTGTCTGAATTGCGTGTTGTGTGCTTTGGGAGACTGGAGTAATTTCGTGTTGTGTCTTGAATAGTGGAACTGTTGCCATTTTTATAGTGCTATATCACTGAGTCATGCCACAGAAGACGCCAAGCAACAAACCCACTCGGTCAAAGTATGCAAACAACAGGCTAACCAGTCGACCAATTTATAGGAATGGCTGCCATTAAAACAAAAACCAGACATACGAAAAGGATAACCACGATTTTATATGATAATCGATGTATTTGTTTGTTTAACTCATCAAGAAATTGTTATTTTAATTTAGAAAATCTTAAGGATGCTGTTATAATACATAATATATAGTAAATCTGAAGTGGAAGAACATTGATTGAACTATGTCTGTAATCACTAATTCCAAATAGCCTAGACATCAAGAAAAACGAAACGATTACTACTTGCAACTGAATTGCAATTACTTCATTTGCCATCGAAACTTGATTCTGTTCACTTGGTTCACAAGCAGTTATAATTTAAAGATATATATTATTATTGTCTACTGGTGTTTTGTAAATTGTCTTTTAAGATGAATTCGAGCACTTAATTAATTGGACATAGAAAATTCCGAGGGTTTTTAATAAAATTAAACTTTGTAATGCAATTATTTTCTTATCCTTGGTGTCATATCGACCTTCAATCGACAAAGAAGAACCGCACGTGGACGGCACGAGACCTAGTGACATTTGAAAAAGGTATACGATAAAGACCAATTAAGGTCGACTTTTGTCTCTTGGGTACTGGAAAGTCGTCATGAAATTAGTTCTTGCATCTATTATAAAATTCCATTTACTTTTTACCCTTTTGTCTTTTGTTTAAGGATTCAGATAAATGTAAGATGCTTTTCGTGACTAAAGGTTAAAGGATTGTCGTAGAAGATATAACATACAGCTTTTTGTCTTTCGAGGATTCAGAAGTGGTGTTGGGGACACATACATTTTGTTGTCTTGCAGAGCTAAGATTCACCGGTGCTATAGGGACACTACACAGATGTTAAGTACATCTAGGACTGGTAAGTGATGTTAGGGACGTCATAAAGCTGCCTCTTCCTTATATGGCATACCAGTGGTATAGACATGTTTTAGGAAAATACACGAACAATGAAATAAACGTACAGTGTATTAAAAATTTGAAAACAAATAAATGCAATATTGAAAGATCGCAAATAAATATTCATCTCAACGGCATTATTCTTTGTTTGCTTGTTTTATTAAATCAATGTCCTATTAACGGCCAGGGTCATGTAGGACGGTCACCCATGCATATGGTGTGTTGCGTATATAAAGTATTTTGGGATACTGCGGTATGTTCGTGTTGTACCTTCTTTTTAGTGGAACTGTTGCCCTTTTTATAATGCTATATCACTGAAGCATGCCGCCGAAGACACCAAGCAACAAACCCACTCGGTCAGATTATACTGACAACAGGCGAATCAGTCGTCACATTTCCTTAATACTAAAATACTGAGCGCTTAACAGGAGCAGAAAGTACCGCTTTTACGGTGTGTCTTGACCAGGGAAAAAACCCCAGTGTCTACCTCACAGGGGCGAGCGTTCAACTGAATGTCAAAATTGAGGTGGTGTCAAGACGTTAGAAAAAAAGAAAATTAGGAAGAAAGAAAAAATAGCATAATGAATTTAGTCGTAATTCAATGGGTGAAGCAGGTACAATTCTAACGCCCTACCTGCAGAGCCACAGCATTACTCTAACAAAAAACAAATCAGGCAATGTGTGAAATAAATAAGATGATACTTCGGTGAGTTTGTTTGGGTTTCTTGAACTATTTATCTTTTTCATATCGATTGGTGCTAAAGATGATTAAAATAACATAATTACCGGCGTGATGATAAAAAAATATTAAGTTGAAACCTGCCTGAAATGATGCTAACATTGTCCCGACAAAATGTTATTATTTTTCGGGTCTATCTGATATCCAAGATGGCCGCCACAGGCAGCATCCAGAAAACCGTTTTTGAAGTTCTACCGGTGCGGTTTAGATGGAATTTGCTTGAAATTATCCTGACATGGCTCCAACAAAATGTTGTTATATTTTGGATTGATCCGAAGTTCAAGATGGCTGCAACAGCCGCATCGTGAAAACACATTTTGAACTTCTTCTTCCGGTGAGGTTTGGCTGAAACAAACTGTTAAATAGTACGTTCAATGGCAGATGTTTTGTAGTTATGGAAAATTCTGCATGGCAATGCTATCTCAACAGATTTGATTAATTAATAGTCATAATAACGCGTCCTTACGAAAACAATCATATCCATACAGTTATCAGCCAGACAAATAAATAACATACCTTCTGTGGTTATTGTCTGGCCCCCAATTATTGCTGTAATGACCCGTGGAGTTACATGTGGACCCCAAGACAAACAGACGTGGTTTCATACGAGGTGACATAATATTGAAAAACTAATTAGAGAAGGAACTGCTACCCTTCATTGGCGAGTATCGGTTATTAGCTCATAACTGGAATCCTGACTAATCAGCAAGAACCCCGATAAATGACTGATCTACCGGGGCATTATTGGGTTGGCTTAGTTTGATCATAATTACCTTCTCTTAACAGCCAGGATCATTTTAGGACAACCTCTCGCCTATGTGATGTCTTCCGCGCGTGGAGAGAGAGGCGAGTGTTTTTGGAGACTGCGGTATGTTCGTGTTGTGTATTCTTGTAAATGCTTTCCCACTGTAACATGCCGCCGAAGACATCAAGCATATCTCACTCTGCCTCATAATAAAGAAGGCATAGGGAATTTTGCAAACAATACGCCATGTCTTTTGTCGGAATTGTACAGAGGAAAACAGCGGATTAATATAGGGCACCCAGTGCGGGGTTCTAATAACACGGTGTTTATAAAAAAAGTTTAGGAATTATCAGGGCATGCTTACGGTACCGTCTTTTGAGCCTCATTCGAGTAGCTGTAAAAGGTTCCGGGTAAACTGATGATTTATTATATCGCCCTGATATAAAAGTAAATAATTCATTAGGTGTATATTCTTTGTCACCACTTTTTCTCTATTTTTGTGTATACCTCGTAATAGTGACATTCTGACTGCTATTTTGACACAGAGACATGACACATTGTATTCGCCGTTGCATAACTGATAAGGCATTACTGGGAAAACAGCAGTCTTTGAGTACTTTACTATCACAGATACTGAATATTACACACAAACATAGAAGCTTGAGAAAAGTGCAAATACCACCTTAGAATGGCTAAACATAAAAGCTACAATAAAGAGAAAAATGTTGTCTTCACACAATGAGTAAAATAATAGCTCCTTTGATATCTTTATTCAAACTGCCATCCAAAAAACTTGTTTATCTTTATTAGTTCTGTTCATTTATTTTATGGCAGATTTTTACACAGTTTTTCTTTATTATTGCGGACTACATTCTTCGTGTGTACACTACAGCACGTTCTGACATACAGGGGACAGGTGTTTTATTGAACACTTGACATGTTGTCTTGAGTTCTAGCTAAGCAGCACGTGTTACTACTGCTGAGATGTGTTATCACATACGCACCATTGCCGTCAGGGTAAGTTCCAACTTGAACTGTAAGCCAATGACTGACATGTTGTCCGGACAAATTTTAACTTTCGTATATTAACCTAAAATTTTGACAAAGGAAAAGCTGCATGCCCATTTACACATAATCCCAAACAATACTGTCAAGTTTCATTGAAATCAACCTAGTAGTTTAAAAGGAGCTGTGTATATTGACATGGTTACCATGGCAACCAAGATTTCGACAAGCGAAAAGATTCATGCATATCTACTCATGGTCGAAAACAATACTGCCAAGTTTCATTGAAAATAACCCACTTGACTAAAGGAGATGTCCTGACAAAACAAACCTTATTTCAACAAGCAAAAACCTGGATGCACAATAACATATTGTCCCTTACAATACTGCCAATTTTCATTGAGGTCGGTCCAGTAGTTAAGGAGGAGTTGTTCGGACATTTGTTTTTCTAAATTAACCAGAGTATAATGACCTTGTTACCATGGTAACCATAATTTTGACAAACAAAAACCTGCATGCTCATCTACACATGGTCCCCAACAATTTTTCAATGTTTCATTGAAATCGGTCCAGTAGTATAGGAGAAGTTGTCCAGACATTTTTCTACGGACGGACAGACAGACAGATCCAGACATTTTCTGTTTTTGTGGTTATATCATGCACGCAACTCTATGTTACCATAGCTCTGAATACCACGTAAAGGTGTCCGAAGCTTCTGCACTCAATAATTAATTTACATATCCATGGTCTAAAGTAAAGTAAAACGTCTAATGGACAGATAATTCTTACAATATACGCGGAATACCTTAAACGAGATTAAATGTTTATTTGTCATACAGACAAGACGTTACAATAATGTAGGTTGTCCTTATCACATGATCATAAAAGGCGATTACATTTTGCATGTAAACAGTTCATTTTCCCAAAAATTCCCTGTGACATCACTTCCCTTTTGGTGTTCTGGGTTCTTTCCCCTGACCAAGACACACTATAGTCTATGAAAGTGTTATGTTCTGCTCTTGTTCAGCGCTTATCACAGAGGGGAGAACCACAGGTGTGTCTGCTGTATAATGTGATCGTTCGGGGAGAACCACATGTGAGCCTGCTGTATAATGTGATGGTTCGGTGAGAATCACAGGTGAACCTGCTGTATAATGTGGGAGAACCACAGGTGAGCCTGCTGTATAATGTGATCGTTCGGGTGTCTCTGTATGTATCAGCCCTTAAATGAACCTAGATGACAAAATAAATCGTGTTATGAAGGCCAGCCACTATTTTTATTCTTAAAACAAAATGGTGAACCTATTTTCATTGCCGACTCCAGCTTTCACAACACACTGGCATATCAGACACCAGCCAGTATTACGTTCGGGCAAAATTCTGATAAGATGTATAATTCTTCAATACACATTTTGTTGTTTGAAAGTTCAACTAATTGTCAATTCCATTATTAACTGCGTTTACACTATCCTAAATATATATCAACAATTGTTTATGAGATGTCAGATTGGATAAATGAAGCGCATCACTAAAGCTACGAGAAAACCGGTGATCTGCAGAATTTACCATTCATCCGAAGATGCATAACGGTAGATATGCCATTTCACGGTATTTATCAACGCTAATATGTTGGAGGTGATGGGGAAGCTAGGCGTTGGTAGTCTTGATGTCTGATTTGTTTCTCATTCACATTTAGATTTTATTACTAGAGATGATCGTCTTAAATATCACTACCGTTATCGAACACTCTTGTCTGATGTACTTTCGTTTTAAGCTCTCACTCGAGATGATGAGCAAAGATTTAGGATTGTGTTGCCGCTTGTTTTCATTCCTGTCGAATATTGATAAATAAGGAATTGGATTGAGAATGACAGGGTTGCACTTTTATTAAGAGATACATTCGCATGTCATTAAACGAGAAATGCGAATGAAAGTAATACTAGGCGGTCATGTCTTGACAGTGCAATTTCGTTCTGACATGGGGAATACAATTTAAGGATTTGTTCAAATTGATGCAGGCGACATCTCTACACAAAATAATTTATCAGTCATATTAGTAAAACTTGAGTGATCTCCCTTACAGTCTCTGAAACATTGCTTGTTTTGCAAATGCATCCTTGTTTGATGTTTTCAATATCAGAGCAGGCTCTGATGTCAACATCAGAAAAATAGTTGACCAAAAACACGAGAAATTGATGATGAAAAGGAGGAATTTCCTCCCGTCACCAAACAGTAAAGTAAACAAGCACAACAATTAGTTTGTTTAGAAGTGGACATCTGAAGAAGAGCAGATCTAAGCGGGATTTCAAAAATGACAATAAAACTGCTTGGACAAAAACACATTGAATCAATAATCTGAATCAGCAAATCGCCAAAAAAAACAAAAACCCTGATGCATTTGTGTAAAAGTAACAACATACAAGGGAAATTTGTAACACGATATTAACGTACAAGGGGAATTTGTAACACGATATTAAACTCACATTGAAAAGTATAGATATATTGAATGGGTTGCTGTGAGTATTCCGTTATTCAGGAATAAAGTCCAGCATCAACATGTATGGCAATTCACTTGACAAATGCTTTTTAACTCATTACAGTAAATTGGGATATTTTGGTGTCAAATAAATGTAACGTTTATATTCTGTAATATTGGTGTATTTTGGCTTTTCTGTAAATCTTTCTAAACTTTTCGAAATGTGTATTCTGAATGAAACACGAAGATGTTTTTTCATAGTCAAGGGATAATTAATTTGTCCGTCCGTTAACAATCACCGGTATCTCTATTCCTCAGACAGGTTTAGGACCCTTGCATATTGCATTTTGAGACCGATCGGTCAACAAGATGGTTGACAGGCAGCCATCTTGGACTTTCAGAGTTGAAGTTTGTTTCCGTTATTTCTCAGAAAGTTCCAAAAGGATCTTTGTCAGGTTTCATATGTAGGTTTCTTTAGGACCCTAGTTGTGCTGCATTATATGACCAATCAGTCAACCTGATTACCGACAGGCGGCCACCTTGGATTATGATTCATCAATATTGAAAAGGTCTGAATTTTACTATATTTTTCAAATACACATTACAACATTTAAAAGTTAAATAATCTGTGTATATCTTTATAAACCCATTATTATAAAATTTGCATGTCTTGACATATACATCTATGTTTTAACATTTTGACACGTACACTTGTTTGCACCGATCAGTGCGGCTGCCCCACGATGAGATGTTAAGTACGGATGACAGATGTCATTCTGGAGAGCAATCAGTGTGAGATGGGAGAGCTAGGCGTCTAATTGTAGCACAATAAGATCCACTCGTATCTCCACGTCTAAGTAACCGTCGCGGGAATGAGAAATAACAGCAATACAATTTGTTCTCAAGTCGTTTGATCAAACGGATTGCTTGTCTCGATATTACATTACTTGTTTGTATCAAGTAGCCTAACATGTGTCCGTCTGATTATTGTATTGACATTTGTTGGCAAACAACAATTTATGACCGATGAAGCAAGCCATCAACACAGGGTCATACATAGGTCTATTTGTATACTGATCTAGCGTCTGCTGTTGTCAGTTCTTCACTCGAACTTTCTGATCGTCGTCGTTAATAAACGGCTGAGCCACGTCCTCACACTTCTGATAATGTCAAAGCCTCGTACATGTACAGGACATCGATATCGTATGTTTTATTGGTAATAGCGCCATCTGCTACACATTTGATAGGAAATTCATAACATCAAAACGATTTCTTTCAAAATGATAAATATTGTCAATACATTGTGCTTGTGAAAGTGTAATAAATCCTTGAATGAATTGTAAATTTTATACGTCTTTAATTCAAAAGAGATTTCATGTTCTTATAATTAATAACTTCCAACATATGTACTGTTTGCAAATAAAAAAAACAAGGACATAGTCATTCTGATCCCCCGCCAATGGAGATATCAAAGCTGAAGTAAGTTTGATTGTGGAGACTTATGTGTATGAAAAAAAACAGGAAAAGGGAAGTTGAGCTAAAGGTACTACTAGACCATAAAAAGAAAGTGTCTATGAAGTTTTGTGGAAATATCTCTGCTGGTTTTAGAGTTATGCTCCGGAAATGAACCTGCTACAAAAATATTATATTTTCAGCAATGTTTCTATGGTTACAGAAAAAAGCACAAAAAGTGAAAACCTAAAAATAGCAAAAGGCACTACTAGACCATAAGAACAATGTGTCTATGAAGTTTCATGGAAATATCTCTGCTGGTTTTAGAGTTGTGCTCCGGAAACGATTCTTACACAAAAATCTGCCATTTTCAGCAATGTTTCCATGGTTGCAGAAAAAAGTACATAAAGTGAAAACCTTAAAATAGCAAAAGGCACTACTAGACCATAAGATCAATGTGTCTATGAAGTTTCGTGGAAATATCTCTTCTGGTTTTAGAGTTATGCTCCGGAAACGAACCTGGTACAAAAAATATGATATTTTCAGCAATGTTTCCATGGTTACGGAAAAAATGCTAAAAATGAAAACCTGAAAATAGCAAAAGGCACTACTAGACCATAAGACCAATGTGTGTATGAAGTTTCGTGGAAATATCTCTACTGGTTTTAGAGTTATACTCCGGAAACAATTCGTACGGACGGACGGATGGACGGACGGACGAACGGACGGAACCCATTTGTATATTTCCCGCCAACTTCGTTGGGCGGGGGATAATAAATTATAACGGGTATCATGATCAGGAAATAGCATTTGTCAAGGAATACAGACAAACATTTTCTAAACACTATTTCGCCGGGAACCCATGCAAAATCAAACAAAATCATGCACAGAATTGAATAACATTATAAACACATTGCACGATCGATGCATCTTCCCGAAGCTATTTCCTCCCTAATATTGTCTTAAACTAGAGTTGATATGGATGTTTTGTGATAACCACGTGACACGACGTACACCGCCAACTGCCACCACACGGTTTAGTTGGGGAATGGTCCAAAGATTTCGCACGTGCCTCGTCGATATTATTCAAAGGCTAATACATCAGACGAGGTCTTGACATGTGCCAATTAACGACACACAGTGTGATGAGTAGCAATCACGGTTGATTTTGGACATTCAAGACACGGTTATAACAGTAATAAGCCAAATCAACTAGCGGGTAATTAAATAAAAGACACGGTGGATAGGTTTGATACGTTAAATATACATCACGTGGATTATAGATTAGCCTGATCTGCGGTTTGGAAGCTCAGTTAGAGATTGTTTTGTTTTGTATGTAAAGGTATCATCCGGAAACCCCTAGAAAAGGTATTCTTACTACAGATTTATACCTTTATTTATTTCAGCGAGTACTAAAACACTATTATATAAATACTACCTGCATTAGAGGGTGACAGTGCCTAGTGTCACCCCGAGGATATCACTGTCACCGCAGTCATTCCGAGGGGTGACACTAGGCACTGTCACCCTCTAATGCTGATAGTATTTATTATATTATACCAAAAGTCTAGAAACAAAAGTAGTTTTCAAGTATTTGCAATCTATTGAAACATTTTAACTGATTTTAGCAAAAGTCGAACAATCACCGTCGGCAGTAGAATAGCTTATCAGCTTCTACTCAGTAGAACTAACTATCATTGCATTATAAAAAAATAATACTCACAATACGCATATAGTGAAAATTTTTGTTGTCTTGTCTCCTGCGTTTGTTTAAATCTTAACGTTTTTGTAAATCTCAATGAATTTTGGTTTCGTTCCGTCGTCTGTTTACAACATTAGCAACGTCACAACGTCACGAAGACGCTTGAAATCGCATGTCTTCCGTTCACCTAATCACCGACGGGTTCATAAAAACCAGCATATAGCGCTTTGACGGTAACCGAAAAGAATTTTGTCACCCCTCGGAATATCACTGTCACCCTCGGCTTCCCCTCGGGTGACAGTGATATCCTTGGGTTGACACTAGGCACTGTCACCCTCTAATGCAGGTACAGTCTACATCAACCTTTTACCATTTACCCAATTCTTTCCATCAGCAGAACATATTTGTAACATAAATATAATTACCAAGCTATTTTATCACACACATACGTTCACAAGTAAAAAAGAGTAGGTTTTGAATGCAGTGATGTAATCAACCAGATATTTAAGATAGCTAACAGTTAGGAATTTTGTGGCATTGTTTTTTCTTACGAAATTGATGTCGGTTGTCTTCACCATTGGCAGACAGCGGGTGAAAATTGTCGGTGTGTTGCGATGTGTTAAGTCTAATCGATACATGTGCATAACGGTAACTTTAATCAAAGAAATGCTCTTTTTTCTCGGATAGTTTCATCTTATTTTTGTCATTCGGACCATATCAATTTTCTAAAATTGCGATTATCCACTATACTGATTACCCTTAAATCTACTTGTTCTAACTGAACACCAATATTTAGACTATCTATGCTCCAGTAAGTAGCGCGTATTTGTTTATCGCATTAAGAATAAGACTTATTTGTTTGATTAAAAATGCAGTCAAAACATGTAATTTGCGAAAACGCTTTAAATTCATTAAAATATATATGATAACTTTAACATGTGTCCTATTGCCTCTAGTTTACATTCTATAACATCGATTTGTATTATCCTTTCTTGACAATTTTATTGTGTTATGGAAATAGTCACACTGATCACTTTTGGCCCCGTCCCCAGGCGGTCAGCCCATCCTCTTATACACTTGTAAATCCTCACGGCAGAGGAATAATAGTTATGGAATAACATCCCTCGCGAGGAAAGATTATGTCCCCTCTGTACAAATTGTGTTGGAGATGAGTACTACTATCTATATGTATGTAATAATGAATCTGTTGTAGCATTACGAGAAATTTATATGCCAAGATACTACTTTACTAATCATAATTCTCACAAAATGAAAGGAATGTTTACTATATGCAATACAGCTCTATCAAGTAAAGTAAGTAGTTTTATTCAGAGAGTAATTAAGCTTCTTTAAACTATATAAGGAAAAATAGAATTGTTAGTTTCAATGTATCTAAATTTGTCTATTGATGACTGTGTCCATCTATTTTTTCCTTCTTTATTTTCATTTTTATTATTATTATTTTTGTTCCTTTTGACCTCTTGTTGCATATGTACATATGTCATGAGTGAATAAAAAATCTTGAAATCTTGCAATATAAACCCAACCCTATCCTTAGGTGTGTTAGTAAATGTGGCACGTGTATCAAACATTAGATATAGTGTATGACCGGATATTACCCCCGCCGTTCCTCTGGGTAGGACAGTACCACATACAATATAAACAACAACTCGTTACTCAGCGTCATCTGTCCAAACATGCTAGTCATCACAGGTACTAGTGTAGCCTTGAGTATGTCCTAGTTGTGTATTATAGTCCAACACTAGATTCAATCATATTCCCTACATCTCGTCAGAGGCTTGTCCTCATTGATCATGACCTATCTCTACAAATTACAATAATCATGATAATAGGCCATATTTTTTATCATCTGGTAATAAGCCGCGGAGGAACATCAAATGTTTTTGGGGAGTTCAATAAATATAATTTAGGAGAGGGCTCCTTATGCATATTTAGTACCAAAATATTTATTGGTACTTTAATAACGTTTACAAAAGCAATTCATGACTTTTTATCTATTTTCATATGCTATTTCTTAAAACCTTAATATATCTGATCGTTATGATTGGTGAAACTGAATCCGGTTGTCCTTCCGGGACGTCACTTTCTCCTCTTTGCCATACATTTTACGAGTTATAAATTTAAACGGTACAAGATCTGAATTATAATTTTAACAATTGATTATTAAAGATTGTCAATGATGCTCCACTAATGATTTTCATAGCCAGATTATGTATTGCCGATATTATTGAATATTTACCTTTACTTGTAACTTCTATTATATAATACGAAAAAAATGATATGCATGTTTCAGGTTACATGACTGAAAATATAGGGTAGGTCGGTCGGGAATATTTTTTTTTTACTTTATTTTATTTTTTGGGGAGGGGTTGAGTTGCTTTATTACTATATTACGAAGTAATTTGTCTTTCAGGCTGACTAGAAGTCTTTTATTTCTCATAACCGTATACGTAATTGAACTTTATCTGGATAAACTTAAAGCAAGCCAAAGTGAAATCTATGAGGGTATAAATGATAACAAAACGTGACCATTATTACGTCACTAATGTTGACATAGTAACGTCAATTGATCACCGTCCAAATTGGCTTTCATCTTGTGTAATATATTGACGTTGCTAAACGGTTTTCCTTGTCTCACTTTGATTATTTAATGCAGCGACGCCTAAAATGAGTTGATAATGTTAATATAAGCATTAAACTAGCCTCCTATGGCTAAACAATGCCAGAGTTTTGCAGACAATGGTCTATTACATATTATTAAGAAAGTTTGCAAAGTTGACATAAATACAACCCATAGTTCTATGTTAAGATAATTTATTGCTTGATTAGACAATTGTGAAGGACTAAACATAGTGATTGGAGGCTTGGCAAGACCAACTTGTAAAAGAATAACACATTAAAATTGTAAAGGAATCGATTTGTTATAAAAATTCCGATCAGGGTATTTCCTAGGTTTGGTTTATATTTGTCCTTGCAGGTAGGGCGTTAGAATTGGACCTGGTGCCCCTATTGCATGATCGTAAAAGGCGACTAAATTTAGGATCTTATCTTTTCTCTTCTTCCTAACTGACTTTATCTTTCCTAATGCCTTCCTTGGCACCGCTTCAATTTTGGCCTCGAGTTGACTTTTTGCCCCTATGACGACGCTCTTGGTTCTGTCCCCTTGCCGAGACACACCAAAGTCTATAAAAGTGGTAGTTTCTGCTCCTGCTTAGCGTTAAGCATACAGGGAGTGAGACGACTGGTTCGCTCGTTGTCAGTATAATGTGACCGGGTGGGGTGTGTTGCTTGGTGTCTTCTACATTGGAGGCCGTCCTAACATGACCCTGGCTGTTAATAGGACGTTTAAATAATCAAACAAACAAATGGTTTATATTTATATCCTATACACAGCCACGGTACTGTAAGGACGGCCTCCCATGCATACGATGCATTGCGTTTGCATGGGTGCTTGGTTTGGGAGACTGCGTTATTTTGGTGTTGTGTCTTCTTGTAGAACTTGTGGAATTACCTTGTTGCCGATGAGTAGAAACTACCACTTATATAGACTATGGTGTGTCTCGGCCAGAGGACAGAACCGAGAGCCTACCTTACAGGGGCAAGCGCTCAACTGAAGACTAAAGGCGGTGTCAAGGGATGCGTTAGGAAATAGAAAGTTAGTTAGTAAGAGGCGAAAAGATTATATCCTAAATTTAGTCGCCTTTCACGATCATGCAACAGGAGAAGCTGATACAATGCTTACGCCCTACCTGCAGTGCCAAAGATATTTTCTTACATGTTACATGTAATTTTATCACCCAATGGATCCCACATTTATTTAGAGTTCTCACTGGCCAAACTATAGAATACACCTAAAACATATGATCATTTTCATTTAACTATTTACCGAAGACGTATGCCCTACATAATCGTTTTATTTTGGTGGAGTGTGGTAGAGGACCATTTCCAGTTTTCCAGATACGGTTTGTCACTGTTTAATCACCTTTAAATAGCTGTCAAAACCTGTCAGAGTGTAGCTTTTCTGTACTCATTTGTTGAAATAGTATTCCGGTAATGGTGTTAAAAATTAAGGAACATTTATTTATCATCATACGACGTTTTTTTGGGACGATTGGGAAGGAAAACGCTCTTTGTGCGGATGTGTAATGTGTGTTGAAGCTAACAAAGCCTTGAGCTAACGTAAGTAGAACTATGACCTAATTCCGTAATAACTTGATCAGGTCTTATTCTAGGCAATGAAATAATAATTGTCTCATTCTGTGTCCGCGGACGTTAAACTCATTGCTGTTGTTTGATTCATGGATTGCTCTTTTCTATTAATCACTGATGTGTAGTTGACAGACCCATTCAGACGTCCGCTGTAACAAATATAATTACTCTTACAGCCGTGCTTATCTCTATCCCCTAACACGTTCGGTGGCATGAGCTGTCCTCTAGAGCTAGGCCACAGAAAACGCAGACAATGATTTGCAATTATTTTCTAAATGAGCGTTGGGATGGGTAAGAGTATTAGAAACTCCGAGATTATTACTTGTATAGGATTCCGTAAGGTGCTAATGGCCTCAAGTCAATTTGTACCAGAATCGATACTATATTTGTGACAATACCGATATGGTTACTTTTTAGATATTTAGGTCATCCGATCCAATCACACCTTATCAGGTATGGGAGAATTCGGTCTAGTGCAAATACTTAATGCATATAAACGATATTAATAGTTATAGAATTAACTACATCGCGTGCAATGTACGGAAACAAAATGCATCTTCAATTTTTCATTGCTCTCAAATACATGAAGTAAAAATATAATAATTCAACCAGATATTAGGGAAATTACAAATTAATTTGGAAAACAGAAATAAGTCATTGTGTTTCTTTTATTTATTAGTCCAAATAAAGTCCATTTATACATCTTATAGAAGTGATGTGTTTTACCAATTAAAGAGTTGTCGACATTTCCTGATTGCGCGCTGGTTAAACATGTAGAAAAGTATTGCCTCAATTACAGATAGGAATATATCACTATTAAATTGACAATTCGATCTTGTAAACATATTTGCGAGGTCTTCTGATCTTATCACATTTGATTACGTAAAACTCATGTGTGCAGGCCTTAAGCAAATTGGAAATACAAGACGTATTTCCTATAATAGTCAATGTGATTGAAATATAAGAACTTATTCACACTCTCAGTCAGAACAGTCACAGAATATGGACAGAGAGCAGTGAGAATACAGACCTTTTTAAAATAAAGAAAGGATATAAATTACTGCAAAGATATATCAGCATATCTACTCAGTTCAACTATAGATTCTGATTCTATTTAAAATGCATTCGACGCAATTATCAATATTTTTGTTTTAAAATAATGCCTGCAAAGTCAGACTGAAAATACAATCTAGAAGGCAACCGAGTTTCTGATCGACGGTACTTCCGTTGTATTAGTGTACAGTTTTCAAAAAGGCATGTATTTCAAGGGACATCAATTGAACTCCCCGATTGATTGACTTAATTTGAAATCATACGAATCCATTAAAAGAACTAATACGAGAATCGGTATCCGGTAAAATAGCCGACGTTTTAGTCTGTAACTTACAACATTCTATTGATTATGATACTATTTTCTATCACAATAGGCGGTGTTATTCAAGTCTCAGGACAATAAATAAGCACACGTGGTACAAACTCTGTACGCATTCTGATTGGCTGACACGGTGAACTTATACCGAGCTACTTATTTCTCAGTGTCACGTCATAATCGTCAACGTCATCAATAATCACATGACGCCATTCTATGTTGTGATCGCCGTTTGACGTCCAAAACTGCTGTTGGAAAGAGTATGCGTCGTGGTCGTTGGATAAAAAAACGTGACGTTTTCATACATGTTAAATTGACCTTTAGTACTAATAATACATCTTGACGGACAAGAATGTTACGGATTAGTTTCGTAGATTTAACGTGTATGAAACAAACTTGATCTTGATTGTAATGGCTTGATGATTGTCTGGCGGGAAATAGACGATGCCGTGTCGTGCGAATGCTTTTACGTGTATACATGTTGTCCGACATTGAGTTTTATTTTCTGGAAGCAACTTTTCAGATTTTAACTCAATAAGGCGTTAAATGAGTAGTATTAAACCCTAAATAAGTTCCCGTTTAAAATAATTTGTTATCGATGGATTCTTTATCAAACCTTGACTTTTGAATACTTTTTAGTGTCTCTTTGCTGATGAAAATATTGCTCCACCTTGTTTGCATATTTCGGTAAATACACGTAACCGTATCCCTACCGTATTTCTATCGGCTGAAACGAATATGATTGTGGTAGAAATAGGTCACACTACTTGTGGTTATTGAATATTGAATTTATTCCACACTCGTGAGTTATTTTTTTAAAAGTTACAAAAGTCATTCGTTAAAGCTCGTGTTCTTTGTAACTTTTGAAAAATAACTCACTCTTTGGAATAAATTCAATATTCAACAACCACTCATTGTGTAACCTCTATATTTCTTATTAGAGATCGAGTGCAACACAGACTATCCAAAATAAGAGGTACTCTGTAGTTTATCATGATCCTTTATAACACTTGATCCGCCAGGGCCATCTTGTCACTCTCCTGTCTTTTGATTTCCTACTTTTAAGTTTCCATTTCAGAAGAATAGCAATATATCTTTACTCTGCACCAAAGGTTCAGAGAAAACATAGTTGAACCGAAATCGTTCGCATATTTCAGATTGCTCTAGCTCGAAGACGGTAAAACTTGAAATAGTTCGTGTATCCCGGTCATCTATGCCAGAATACCGTAAATAAATATAGTGCTAATGTTGGTTAGAGCCTACTAAATAGTCATCATGGTCACCAAACAAATGAATTCGAGGTAAAGATAATCAAATGTTTATCGTTTCCATGATCAATATGAGGTTATAGTCACAAGTGTTCTGTGTTTCTTATACCAATGCAATTTTGGGTTTGGTCAAGAAGTGCCCTGCAGGAAGGGCGTTAAAATTGTCCCTGCTGTCCCTATTGCATGATCGTAAAAGGCGACTAAATTCAGGATCTTATTTTTTCCATATTCCTTAATTACTCTATTCATCGAAACGTCTCCCTTGACACCACCTCACTTTTGACATTGAGTTGAGCATTTGCCCATGTGAGGAAGGCTCTGGGTTCTGTCCCCTGGCCGCTCAGTATAACGGGAGTGGGACGACTGGTTCGCCCGTTGTCGGTATAATGTCACCGGGTAGGGTGTGTTGCTTGTGTCTTCTGCGGCATGCAGCCCTTGTTATAGTGCTGGATCACTGATGCATGCCACAGAAGACATAGAGCAACACACCCCATCGAGACATATACCGACAACGTGCGAACCAGTCGTGATACTCCCAGTATCATCAGCGTTTAAAGACTATAGGTGTGTCTCGGCCAGTGAATAGAACCCAGAAATACAAGAGCAAGCGCTCAACAGAAGGCATAAATTGTTATGTTGTCAAGGGAGACGTTAGAACGAAGAGATCATTTTAGCCGTCTTTTACGATATCATGCAATAGGGGCAGCAGGTACAGTTGTAACGCCCTACCAAAGCTCAAGTTTTTGGCTATAGCAGCCGTGAAGTAAATAAAAAATAATCGCTATTTACAAGTGGACTTCTTATAGAGGTTTTAAATCTGAATAAAAAACTTTAAAGCAATCTGACATAAATCTTATTTTATTGCGATCGAAACTTGCAATGTTTTTTTAATGCCTACCTTATTTAGAGCGATATCTGTGCATTCTTACGCATCTGTAAAACAGACGTCGACATTTCAGATACAATTTTGAGGAAAACCTCCCTTGAAAAAACAAAAGTCTCATTCGAGTTAGATCAACGCGATGATCTCAAACCATGTTAAGCAACCTGTAACACACACATAACGAAAGATAATTAGTGATAAGTGTTCATATGTAGTTTCGCATTTATTGTTTTTGTGTGTTATCTTTTATTTATCTTTGTCTTTTAATTACTTGATCTAGAAGACGTTCATCAGTTTTATGGAAGCTGTAAGTCGCTTAAACATGTTTTTCGCTTTTTTTACGTCCGCAATTACAACAAAAGCACGCATCATCACGCTGAAACTGTTTATTTGGGACAATGATGATGGGGACAGGTTTATATAGGACGGCCTGGCCTTGTAACAGACATTAACTTTACATAATCATGACCTGGAACATACGGAATGTATGTAGACAGTGTTTGATGTTTATTTATCTGTTTCACTGCCGTAGGTTATTCTAATTGTTCACTATCCAGGATTTATCGTGTCTGGTAGTAACCTTGAAATCTATGTCTCTGACGTATCGAGTAGTTAATGCTTAACTTACGCCAAAGTAACATACCGATATCAGAAGTGTTTTGTTATCAATGTGTCTAATTCAGCTTCTTGATAAGAGGTCCGAAAATAAAACTATTAATGCCTCACCTTTATTATTTCAACATTTAAAAAGACAAGCTAGAAGTATCTTCATTAAAAAACACAGTCTCGACCACTGATGAATGTGTTATGCCCATTGATCTGCCGTTTTTACGAAGTTATATATAATGGAGACAGGAAAGTCAATGTAAGTAGGAGCGAAAAATATATAATTTTGAAGTTAGGGAATGTATAACGAGTTTAAGTCGATCTACCATATCATTAGTGTCAAATTATCTCTGATTTCCCATTGGTTTTCTCCAGTGTTCCTAGTGCAAACAATATTAAATGTTATATATGGTAGTACAGCTATATAAATTCACCAAATATCTATATATACATCGGGCATTTGTATACCTATTTTGAATATATCATATGAATCATGAAAATGCGAAAAATACGAATGGATTCGAAGAAAATATTTACTAAAAATAAGGACAGGAAATCTGAACTGCTTTAATACGCACGCTGTTTGTGTGTAAGTACTTTCGTAACCTTAGAATGTGATAACGTCTTCTCAAAGGCTGGTTATATTATCATTGGCCTTCGAAGTTTCCTTGTACACCAAAATGTCTTGACAAATAAAACAAACTTATGCAACAATTCAGGTTGTATTAAACTGAAGTCAACTAACAGTAGTCACACCAGGAACTTCAAACCTTGTGTTGGTCAGTCAGGAAATATGACTGTAGAACAATAAATGTCCGCCTACTAAAGGACCATCTGGATATACACATCCAATAAATGTAAAGTGAGTAGAGACACTTTATTAATCTCCATACGGCCATGGTAATATGTTCTCTCCATCTCGTGCCCTAGATATCGACAGTTTAGGCAGGAGGCATACATAGATCTCGCGGATATCGATCGTTAGCAGATAAAATGAAATAAAACTAATTTACTTGGGGAGGGTTCAGTGACAGTGAATTAATCACAGAGTCGGTTCTAAAGACGCAGAAATTGATTCCGATATATAAACATTACATTGATGAAACGCAAGGTCTCCATTCATTACTTACGGCAAAAACTGACACCAAGTAGACAACGGAAATATCAAGGTTTAAAATAAACCTCACCTCGATCTTGTGTTCGAATTCGACTGACCCGGTCTGATGATTTCAGTTCAATTGAAGTACCTCTGTGAACTGCTGTAAATCGAGTCCTTGTCTTCTAATGTGCGCATTGATTTGCACAAATCATAGGAAGCCTTCGTACTGTTCCTGCTGTCCTATTGCTTGACTGTAAAACCGAGTAAATGGATCTTATATTTGTTTTTCTTCCCTTAACATCGCCTCACCTTTAGCCCATATAAGGAAGTTTATGGGTTCTATCCTCTGACCAAGACGAATCATAGTCTATAATACTCGTACTTTCTGCTCCTGCTTCGATATACTCCTTGCTCGTTGTCATCATAATGTGACCAGGTGGGATATGGCCAGCTTCCATAAAATATGCCAATCCCACTGTTATAAGGAAACACAACCAACAATATCACAGCTTCCAACCTCATACTTACATATATCCACATCAGATTAATTAATACTAGCTGTTCAAGAGGCTCCACCGCCGATAGAGCATAAACAAAACAATATTTATCATTTGAACAATAACTAATTTTTAGTGGTGTATATATGTATCTAGTTAGTTAGCCCTGCAGGAAGGGCGTGAGCATTGTACCTGCTGCCCCTATTGCATGATCGTAAAAGGCGACTGAATTTAGGATCTTATCTTTTCTCTCCTTCCTAACTAACTTTGTTCTTCCTAACGTCTCCCTTTACACAACCTCACTTTTTGCCTTCTGTTGAGCGCTTGCCCCTGCGAGGTAGGCTCTGGGTTCTGTACCCTGGCCGAGGTATATCAAAGTCTATAAAAAATGTAGTTTTCTAAGCGCTCAGCATAACGGGAGTGGGACGACTGGTTCGCCCGTTGTCAGAATAATGTGACCAGGTGGGATGTGTTGCTTGGTATCTTCGGCGGCATACTTCGGTGATATAGCACTATAAAAAGGGCAACAGTTCCACTATACAAGAAGACACTACACGAATATACCGCAGTCTCCCAAAACACGCACCTCGAACACATACACGCAACAGATCGCATACATGTGAGGCCGTTCTTAAATCAAATTATTGTTAATATTCTTATTCTGAAGTAAAGCAAAAAGAAGTTCATGATGTTCAATGAGGGTAATAATGTAAAGAACTTTTGCGACAGAAGAAAACTTCTATTTCGTCTCCTCCTGTTTTATATAGAAGTACCACTCGTCGGCGGTATAGCACCTTCCACGTTAAACCTACTTAGCATACCATTATAGTATTAAGGTCCTCGCTAAAATGTCAATAATTAATATAATACCATCTAGCCACATGTATTGTTACTATATAGTTCACAATTTTATATTTATATTGATAAAATATAGGATACATTGTTTGTCCGTTTTAAGTATAATGCAGCAGGTTCTGCTGCCTATTGTCTTTATAGATTGAGGACAAGGACAAAAACAGATCCAAATAAGGAGTAACCCTATATAAAATACACAACAATAACTATCAGTGAAGTCTATCAGATGCTCCAGATGAGTCCGTTATTATAAAAATCACTTCCAATGAAAAACATACAGGCACATGTCTCGTTGTCTTCCCGCGCTTCGACCTCGACAAGTTGTTGTTGTAGAGGTACTTTATTTATAGGTTTCAGTCATATGGGTGAGTGTCGTCTGCCCTTGAAAGACGAGTTCCTGCGCAATTACGCGTCACGACTGTAACATTAAATTACATTATCCCACGTTGAACGCGAGTGAAATGAGCAAATGATGACATACATCACACTTCTAATGCAGTCTATTATAGCTCTTCTCTATCAACATCTTCACAACCCACAAATTTGATACGTAGAATCATCACACTCCGTTATCAGACCTATGTGTCACTTCGCCTTTCCTGTATCACACTCTAGACACAGAACATGTTCCTAACAGTTCTCACAGTTCATGTTCAGGGTATGGCAACTAGGCACGTAAAACGTCCTGCACGGCTGGGTAACATCATGTATTACATACCTGCTCTGTAACCGTCTGTAGGTTAAAGTTGTATGGTCTATAACTTTCGCTCTTTTTGTCATAGTGAAAACTGTTTAAGTGTTATACATATTTTTCTCCGTCTGCCTGAGTTTTAAACTTTCTAATTTTACCACTTTTTATCAAGTTGCAGCACTGGAAGTATCTTAAATCATAAAAGTAAAATATCTTTTTAACGTGTACACGTGAAAAATAGGCTCGAAAGATGCCGAATCATTCCGAACTCTTCCAAACATCGTCGCGACAATCTCGAAGTAAAACGAGAGTTGTGAAACCAAGAGAAAACATCAACAATTTTTCATAAACAAAACACGTGGTCGACCTCATCAGACTCTCTACAAAGAAAATCATGCTCGCACATTACTATATTTGATACACACAATATTTTACGGTAGTGTGTAAATTGGATGTTTCAAATACTCTATCTGTGGACATATACCAGCATGATTTGCTCATATAAGCCAGAAGGAAAACGTAAACAAACACATGTGCGCTTACGCTAGTTATCTGGCTCACCACGTGCAGGTCGTGTCGAACGTCAGTCACGTGATACAATTCGGAATCCGAAGTCACCGAACATGGCGGTGATTGAAGGCGCTTTATTCAAAACCAGGAATATATGATTCCTAGATTTCGGCTCTCTTATAGGCCGACATATGCTTTTGGGGAGCTAAATTATCAAGTTACATTTCAATGTTTAAATATCAAATGTTTAAGTTACATATCGTTACAGTGAAATTAGCAGCAATACAACTTTAATCTAAACACTGAGACACGAAACAAAAGTTTACGCCAAATTCTCAAAATCACCTTCGAATTCAATAGATCAAACGACAGCAACTGCTTAATTATTCAATATATATTTTTTCCACATGTTTACAAGCATTTTTAAAATTGGTGAAGTAACCATTCAGTTTATACTCGAAAACCGTAGTAAGTTGTATCCTTGAAATGAATGTTATAAGGACTTTGATTTATGACTTTCCTACTTTTAAGATAAATTTGTCATGAGTACCGATAATAAAGGAAAAGGTACATTACTTTTTATCGCTTCCTGAAGCAACGATAATGAACTAGAAATTGTGATAGTTTGTTATCCCCTTTTACCATTTCGCCCTTTTTAAATCCGCTAATGACGCTACCATACTGCGAGTCACCATAAACCCGTTAATTGATCTTGTAAGGACGTTGAAGCAATGTTTACACCGTCTTACACCTGTCCAGCTGCAACCATTAACTCAAGAACCAATTTAAGTCTTCATTTCTACTGGAATTCATTTATTTTTCAATTAATTCTAACTAAATTTGCCGAGGAACATAACAGTTGACCTAGCGATATTTAATTTTGAAAATAGAACTGCTGTCAGTCGTTTGATTGATAGATACACGAGTTGTTTATGTGTTTTAAATACAGGGTTACACCGTTAACTCAAGTGCCTGTAGAAATTGATTACAACAAAAATCAGAGAATCCATTACACTCAAGGCTAACAGACAGCTGTTTGATCTCTTCTCAGACATTTTACACACTTACTTATCTATTGTTCCAATGTTAATAAAGACATAAACACCTTCTGAAACAAAAACTACAAAAACATATCTTAAACATACAATACAACACAAAGTGAGTGTCATCAATCATTATGAATAGAACGAGTGAATGCAGAGTTCTCATAAATATTTCCAACCATGGAATAAATTACCTTAACAATTACTATGTAAAATTTTTTCGTCGTCGTTGTTTCTGATGTCTAATTTACGTGTGCTGTATTTTATGTAAAATTGTGATTTTGTATACGTCATTCCAGCTAAACATTGTATTATATTTGCAGCAGAAAGTAAAATAGTGGAGCTCTAATGCGAGTTTTCCTTGTAAGATATGGCTGTTATAAAGATGTTTGTTCTCGACCTAGAAGGCCTTGGTGGAAAACATCACCATTATCGCATTATGAAGTTAATTTTACATATGTATTAACATTTGTAAGTTCGATATTTTGACAAATGCGTACTAGGTAGTGATCGTAGAGCTCGGAAATATCAGGTGTGGACACTTAATAGCTGAATACTTGTAAATATCTAAAGTATTTCAACTTAAAACCAAACGACTTGCAGACAGCAATCTTTAACAGACATACGTGTGAATTCCTTTTGTTTTTTCGTTGTACTCACCCATTTATCATTTTCAGTTTTAAAACTATGGCAGGAATTAGTGTTCACGATGCAGATGTAGAGATGAAAACTTGCTGAATATTTGAACACGTGACTGATACGTTTCTCGGAACAACATCAGGCACATCCAAACACCTCTTAACCTAGCAGCCATGGTATAGAATACTCACGTTTGTGACAGCACATACTGCTTTCTCAGCGATTAAAAAACACTTGTTGCGATCGTTCATTCTCCTGTCTTACCTGATAACACAAAATAGAGAAATGTCTCAGAAGTTTCCTTGATATCTTCAGCTAACTGAAATGTCTAGGATTAAAGATTAAACGGCTGTATTGAAACAATCCATGGGTAATTGAACGAAGTCTTTTTGGGATTATGAAATTTAGTCAATTAGGTACTAACAGCCGCGTGCTTTCTGAGTATTTTTAACACTGTCTACAATCTTTCCACCAAAGATAGATTAGTTCTGTCTAATACTGTTTGTACCAAACATGTTTGGTTTTATTCAGAAAAGTACCGCGTGATTACAGAACAGATTCCTTGATTTTTCTTTTTGTGACTTAACTATACATGTATGAGTCGTGTTACAATGTACAGTGGTTATCTGAAGACTGACAGTATGCGGTGGAATAAATACATGGGACAGTAGAGGTAAGATATAAACACCATTAATCATCAACAATCATTGCATTTTAGTCTGCAAATCATATATTTCGTTGCATTTTTTCTACTAATTAACTATTCTAAAAGTGTCTCTGTATTCAGCTTGAAAAAAACCCAGAATAAAAACGACGAAATAGAGCCTTCAGATCAACTATATGCAATAGACTAATTGCTTCAATAATGATACTTCGTGCGGTTATGTATCCCGGGTCATACCAGCACAAGTGGCAGCGTACGTACTTTTATAACTCATGCCAAACCAAGTCATCTGACTCGCAATAACTTATACCACTACAAAGATTCTGCTGTTAAATTTCCTCATTAACAGTACGCATATTAGATTACACAAAGGTGGTTTGTTCAATGTATGGGAGTTAGCGATATTGAACAGGTGATATATATAAGCCTAATGATATACATAATGTCAGGTCTAAGTGTGGACAAGGGAGATAATGTTAATAATCTCTGAATGGCACCTGTTATAGCGCTGAGCTTCTAACTGCAGCATGTGCACACAGCACCACGTGTATCGGGGGTAGAGTAAAGGACGCAGTGATATATCGTTAAGTAGGTTCGAGGACGTATATAAGACATTGTTTTATTTGTCGCCGGCATGGTAATAGATACAAGATGTAGAGGTATAAACACCCACTCTCTGATAGCTATTCATCATCATTGTTGAAATTTCTGTGTTTACTGCATAATTCTGCATAACATGTCGTACATCAACTTAATTTTAACCACAGTCTTAGCAACACTGTTTTACATCTGCAACACCCAATAGCTCACACAGCAGAACTATAACAGTAATTTAAAGCATGGGCAATCCTTTGTAAATTTCAAGTTTTGTTTTAATGGGTCAACAATTGAAGTTTGCAAATCCTTTGACTGAACATATTTGTAAAGAGAAAAATTGTATGTTTTAATCAAAATTAATGTTCTGTCAATAACGGTATTATTTGCAGTTGTGGAATGGCATTTTGAAAATATTCAGTAGTTTGATAACATATGTTACAATTTGTCACATCTGAAAAAGAGTCTCGTTTGATATATAAGGAATACAAATAGCAGTTCCATATCGTCACACGAGAAATCATCTTTTAATTATTGGTATAAACTACCTGACGAAATAAAATAGTCTTAAAGCTTTCATAAGTGTAGTTTACATTGTATCCGTATCCAACAGTCACAGTAATGTCTGTATCTCGCTTTAATCTGTCTTCTGCAGTTCTCAAAGTAATATCATTATTCTCTTACGTTGTGAAGTAACAACTTCTTTCCTTTACCAGTACTATGGCGTCAATATAGTTTTAATTACTCCTGAAGCGATGACAACAACCCTTGGCTGTAAATTTATATCAATGATATTAAGGTATGACAAATCTAGATGTTTATAAGAATTATAATTAACAGATCTCGATCATTGTGAGATTAATTAGCAACTATTAACACAAGTTAAAAGCACTTTTAAATTTTTCACAAAATTCTTTGTAATATATATCTGGTATTTAATAGGTAAGTAACAAAAAAATAATATTACTGCAGTTATATTCTGGATGTATAGAAGTATATTTTTAATCATGTGTATCATGGATATATCGTATATTTTAATGTGTAGATCTATTGTGTATAGAAATAAAAGCTACGAAATCGTGAGCAAGTTTTTAGCTGAAGAAAATATTACTGATACTGAACTACATTTGAATATACAAGTGACTTACCGTGGTTATTATGGTTATACATGTACGATAAAATTCTCCACTTTGTATGCATTTAACTATTAATAAACAACTTTTCTTTGTCATTATACGTTTAGTTTTAGCTGTAAATGAAGCAAAATGAACATTTAAGGAACCACAGTCGATATATGTGGAAAAATGAGTGTCATGCGTTAAAACACTTATACCACTCACCGTTTACTCGAAACATGTACGTATACAAGAGGTATTTTTCATATTTGGGAATCAATCCGTTTTATTTTAAGAATTATTTACAAATTGAGTGTTAACGCAATTATCCTCAATAGAAAAAAAAAACCAAAATGAAGTACAGTGGAACTCGGTTAATACGAACTCGAAGGGACCGAGATAAAACTTCGAGTTATCCGAGTGTTCGAATTAAGAGAGTTCTCATGTCTACTGACTATCTCTTTACTTGGTATATATAGACTAGTTTCATGTCGTTAAACGATGCAAAAAAGAGAGATGTCAAAATCACCGATGGTAGTTGCAAAATTATAACAAGAAAATTTAGATATATGTTTTGAAAAGCCGTTCTACGGCAAATGTATGAAAAAGAAATCGGCATTTTCGGCGATCTCGTTGTCCAAAAAAAATCTCATTTCGAATTATACGAACGTTTTATGTATGATTTTTGTCATTCGGACACAAAATTTACTTCGTATTATCCGAGTTCTTCGAGTTTTCCGAATTTGAATTATCCGAGTTCTTTCAACAAATATAAAGAGGAAATTCGACCGGGACCGTCAAAGTACTTCGTATTAAGCCGGGTTGCCGAATTATTCGAGTTCGTATCAACCAAATTGCACTGTATGTTTCAATAGTTATGTTAATGTAGATTTTAGCGGAAGTTTGTGAAACCATAATGGGACTTTCAATATTGTCGGTAATTGTGATGTACTTAGAGCCAATAAATCACAGAATGTCGGTGTAGTTTGTACGAAAAGATTATACACAGTACCTTCATCTCGTCATCTTAACCTTTGAAAATAGAAAGATAGTAAAATGTATCGTTGTAACAGAGCGAGAGTAGTGTGTCGCCATCCGGGCTCGAACCCGCGACCCCGGACTTGCTGGTCCACGCCCTGCCGACTGTGCTAAAGGGAAATTCTCCCTACGCGAAGGTAGAAGCGACCGTATCTCTATCTTCAATTGAAACCTGCTACATTGTTTTTGTCTCATTTTCATTGTTTTATTATCGACACACAAGTACAAGCTGTAAGGCAATATCACGTTTTACCTTGCACACATTTTTTCTGTCTGTATCGAAATCTGACGGATGTATTCTTCTCTATCATGGCGTTTCTGCATTTATTTCCGTGATTATGTAATCTGAGTCAGATTTACAAGCTTGACTTCAGATGGCATGAACAAGATGGGATAAAAAGAAATATTAGAAATCCAAGCAGTAGTTGTTGCCATGGCGACAACTGTTATGTAAGAAACAAATTAATGTTTACGTCAGATTGTATCATGGCTTATCAGATAGTGGACAATCAATAAATATATAATATAGTGGATTTGTTTTAAAAATACATGTGTACTTTGCTTTAATGTGAATCAATTATATCTTTCATTTATATCGTATTTAGATTGTTGAGTATAAAAATTCAAAGGTCAGTTGAGGATTTAAACCAAAGAATGCAAGAAACAAACAGGATAATTTACTAAGATAAGATTAACATTTTCCACACCATAGATTTAAAAAAAACCACCGATACAGAATATTCAAATACGTCCATTCTACCATATGAGATAAAATCTCAGGATATAGTTTGGTTTATTACATTGACGTGCTATTAACAGCCAGAGTCATTTAAGAACGGCCTCCCGTGTACAGCTATGTCTGTGGTGTATTGCTTTTGTGAAGTGCAAGGTGCGTGATTTGCTGGACTGCGGTATATTCGTGTTGCCTTTTTGTATAGTGGAAGTAATATGCTTTTTATAGTGCTATATCACCGAAGCACACAGCAAAACCCCCAATCCGGTCACATTATACTAACAACGGGCGAACCTGTCGCCTCATTCCCTTAATGCTGAATGCATAAAATATTTTATTTTTATATTTTAAATGTTTCAATTTCGTAATCTGAATGTCTTTGTACTGTGTAGTTATTTTCACGGATACAATCAATATCAATATGTCAGACAAACAATGTTATCCAAACTCAAACTCATTTATTTAAGATTTATAACATAAACAGGAGGCCCATGGGCCTTTACGGTCACCTGAGTTCAGGTACAGAATGAAACAAAGCCAAATAATACTATGTATTGTCCATCAGGCTCTTGAAGTCAGTCAATGATTTTGTACTGACTTTTTAACCTATTTCGTTCCATCAAATTTGTGTATTCAGAATATATTTGAAGTTTAAGCCATTTTGGCCCCGACCCTCTGGCCCCTGGGGGTTGTCCAGGACCAATATGAATATGATCTAAAAATGCTATCTCAGGTTAATGATTCTAACGCACTTTGATTAATTTCCTATGAAAACTAAGCAAATGATGTTCATAAATGGGTTTTTTTCCTATATTAACTAGTAAAATTGACCCCCTCCCCAGGTGAAAATTTGAGATCCCGTGGCCATGCAATTCACATTTTTTGTAAAAGGTCATTATACCTTTCAATCTATGAAGCGTATCTGGTTCATCAAATACGTGAATTCAGATTTTTTTTTTGAAATTTTAGCCATTTTGACACCTTTTAGCCCCGCCCCTCTGGCCCTTTGGGGTCATGAATGTTAATAAATTCATGAATGTTCATAATTTCATGAATGAAAGAATGATATTCATGAAATATTTTTCCTAAATTATTAATGAAGTTTTCAGTTCAAAAATTGCATGAAATATTCATGAATAATTCATGAATGTTCATGAATTATTCATCAACGTCTCCCAAGGGACGCTACACACCACATAATTTTGAGGCCGTCTTTAAATGACCCTGGTTCTAAATAAGACGTTAATTAATCGAACAAAATAAAAATAAAATGATACGATATTTCATTAAATGAGTCAAACATTTATAGAAAAAATTGCCAAAAGAGTCTTAAATTCCGGATGATTTTCATAAAATCTCCTATGAAATTAAATCAAAGTTCTTTTTATCGTAAACTATAACAATCTACATATCAAAGAATATTACGTCAAACTGTTTTGCAAAAATTCAGTGAAAGCCGCCATTTTGTCCCGCTGTCCTCGAGAACCTGATGTCATGTCATTTTCCCTAACGTCATACTATTGTTTATAATGTCACAATGAATATCCATCCTATAAAAATAGCTCCAGATCATATTACACATAGGTGACATATCCATATATATGACACAGACAAAATTACTGGACGGATAATGCGATACATTCATTTGTTAGTTTTGCTTTGGTTTGCTTAAAGTCCTATTAACAGCCATGGTCATTTAACGATGTGCCAGGTTTGTTGGGGGAAGAAATCCGTAGTACATGTACCTTGTAAATGACAGCTGCCCACGTGGGATTCGAATTCACAAACCAGAGATGATGGACTTGTGGTAATATCCTTATGTTTGCTCTTGAGGTAGGATCGTATATCACCAACATTCTCACTAGAGTGCGTGATCCGGACAGCAACAACTTTTGTCCGCTTAATTTACAAATATCACATAACTGATTGTACATCAATTTACACCCAACATCTGCTATTCTTGAAACATTATAACATATGCTTTTGTTAAAGTATGTGTTATAATGTTTGGTTTATGCACATTTTATATCAAATGATATGATTAATGTAACCATCAATGTAACTAATAATATTATATTGTGTATTTAGTTCTAATTGATCGTAGACCAGTTTGCTGACATACAATCAACACTAAACATAACGTTTATCAAAGACTGATGTGGAATTTATTTATAACTGGTTGGCAACTACTGAATTCGCAACCAATTTGCCAAGAAATACGGATTGAAATATGAATGGTTCTGAAAACATCCATACAAAATTAGGTAAACCAACGTGATAGAAATATGAACGGCAATGCACATTATAATCACAACCAACATCACATTCTTACCTAAAAGCACGTGCGGGTAATTGAAACATGTATATTGATTAAAACCATACCGAAAACACACTGAAACTATCAATAACGATGTTGTGATCAAATCCCACCAGAATTGAATGAGTATAGAAACACCTCTTTCCTTTATTGATATTATTTTCATCTTGTACGATTTTTATACACTAGTATTTACATTTTCACTTCGCTCCGCCTCAATGAAACTAGTAAACTCCGATCACTTCATTTCCCAATGAAGATGCTTGGTCACGTGCTGACCTCTGACCGGCGTGAGAATACATTTTGACATTGTTTACATTTTGACCTACATTGTAGTTTTACGCCGCTTCAGTTTTGAACGAACTTTCTGCGATGTGGCCTAGGCCTACCGTTGTACATTTAGAAACACAGACAAGAATGCTTGATAAAGTGATATTAGAAATTGTCAGTAATATAATATTATAGTCGCCTAGAGATATTTTACACGTATTTTGATGACACACTGAATTAGGCTCAAGCCCAGGTAAAAAAATGCTGAGCATAGCCTGAACCGGGGATGCTTCAAAGCTCTCTATTTAGGCCTATAAATATATGCACTGCTGACAAGTAAACAAAGCATGAAATTAAAACTAAAAGCATTTATTTGTTTAATGTTTAGAGAGATATCTTAATTCAAGCACACGTAAGAAAATTTTAACAATGTTATCTTCAAAAAGTGTAATTTGGGTTAGCGTCATGTTAGGACCGAACGCAGTGAGGTTCACCACTCATCGCATAGCCTAGTAGGCATAATCGAACGCAAATAGTTTAATGTGTACAATATATGTGAAACGGTGTCATACATGTAAGCTTAGAAACGATAGATTCCATGAAAATACGCTCAAATAGCAAACAGGCTAATTTCAGTGACATTAAGCCTAACGAAACGATTCTGTGAGTGTCAAAATCCACGGCATTGGAGGGTCGTTGGAAACCGCCAACTTTTCAAATCGATGTTTCTCTACTTACTTTATACCGAATTTTAATCCCCAAACTCCAGTAGACAGAGAAGTTATCACATTTCAAGAATAACACAGAAGTCTTCCAGTGATCTGCGACTAAGTCCCGCATTTTAACACGTTTTATTGAGCCCCGGAAGCATGATTATTGGACTGCATCACATACTACAGACACAGGGGTTGGATTTCACAACAGGTTTAGTTAATACATATTTAAATGTCAGCTACAAATAATTATCAGACGGAAATACAACATTCAGTTAATTCCATAACAATTATAATTGAGTTTTAAAAGGTTTGATTATGTTTAGATACCAACTATTCAGCATTTTCACCACAATCGTCATTTTCTTCGAAACCGGACCCCTGCTCAATCGAGCGACCGGATTACACATTGACTGCACTGCTAGTACTGCGCAGCAATTTTTGTATTTGAAGCTACATAATAATGTTTTATGAAAAATTTAAGCCATTAATTCTTGAATATAAAAACAATATTTCAAAATCTCCGTTTTTTATCGTAACAACGCACAAAGAATGAAGTTATTTTCGGAACTACATTTTGTGTTGCCTTGGTGACGAGAAGAACTGACTGGCGGCTGTTCCGTAGCTGTACATACATGTACGATAACTGGTACAATGTTGCAAAATTGTATAATAATCTTATACCGAACACATATAATTTGACTTTTTTTAACAGCGGAATTTTTAAATTGGTTAATGTAAATATAAGGATTGATTATCAATTTTGTTGCTTGCATTGACTGATGAAGAAAGTTAATCTCGTGCAAATGTTACATGAACTGCTTCGCAGTTCACTTCATTTGCACGAGATTAACTTTCTTCATCAGTCAATGCAAGCAACAAAATTGACAATCAATCCTTAAATATGCCATAAACAAAATATGTTTAGTGATGAGATTCATGGGTTCTAACGACTGAGTCTATTTGCGTCTAACTATGTATTGCTTGATCACCGGTACGTTTTTAAGACCATGTCCGTACGCACGTCCTTGATCTTGATCACCGGTGCGTTTTATGACCATATCTATACACACGTCTTAATGAATCGACCCAAATGCTAGGGCGATGTTATTTACACTTGTTAAACCTACCTAGATATCTACATTTCATTTTAAAATCGAGGTTTCCCATTCGTTATCCCTGACTGATCTGCATTTTACCTTCGGTAACGTGATGATAACAATTGACGTTTTGTTACCACTGATAGCATAAGACCTAAAATGTTTCAATCCATATTTGGTTTTGCTTTCCGTTTCTGTGCTGAACATGATTACAAAATATTGATTTGTTCATGCAACTTGTCATTTATATTTATATGCTTTTGTAATTATTTAATATGCGAAGGGACCTCTACGCTTTGTGCTTTAAATATGTAAAAAAAAATAACCAGTGACATTTCAAAAATTTAAGATTAATCACATTCCGTTTGTTACCAATCTATATACTTCTGACAACTTCAAGGGTTTCAATGCATTATTTCGTGCATAAGGTTAACAATGTTTTAAGTCAAGGACATATCGGCTGAGTGTCTCTGATAGTGTTAATCCTTTAACAAGAGATCTATAACTCTACTACGTACCACACCTCCTCAGCCTATTTTCCAAAGAGTCTTAAGAAGGAAACAACTCGACATTACTCATGATTTTAATGTTTTTGTTTTCAAGACTTTCAGCCTTCTCTCCACCAGTGAATTTTTGACCCACTCTATTTCTGTATAACATAATGGTAACACACCGACAAATAACGTTGTAAGATGGCTGTAAAAATGTCAAGGTTAATGGTTACTGCTTTGGAGGATAAACAGCATAAACGAAAGGATGAAAATTGATACGTTTCCTTGCATTAAAGCATTAGAGGCATTACATCGAGATATTGTCCAAAAATATTTCACATTTGTTTTATCTATGATTCATATGATAAGCAAATGGTCCGCTCCAATAAGACGCACGTTGACCGATGAATGATGTATACGTAGCTTTGAACATAAAACATGTACATGTCTATAAACGATGTTATGAGGACGTTCGAAAGCTTTGGTTAGTAGTATTGTATGTATTTTTACAAGTATTTTTTAACCTTTACGTTTTGGTGATGAAAACATTTAGCAGTACAAGAAGTAAAATCAACCTTCAATATATTGTCAGAACCTGGTCAACCTCCAACACGGAACAGAAACCACAACAGTAGGAATCGCAATGGCTAGTGTGACGCACTTCTTGTCTCCCTGTACAAAATTATGATATACTTCCTTCTTCAGACATTGGTCCATTATATTTACGTCACCTCAACAGCCACAGTAACTTCAGAACAATCTCCAGTTTATGTAGTGTCTTGTGTGTGTGAAATGCGTGGTTTGGCATTTTTATAGTCCTATATCACAATAGCCGAGTCTCCGAAGACACCAAGAAACACACAACACACTCCATCCGGTCACATTATACTGACAACTGCAGTAGGAACTACGACCTGTATAAACTATGATGTGTCTTGTCCAGAGAACAGAACCCAGTCTTTCTAACTGGGGTGAACGCTCATCTGAAATGCGAGGTGGTATTAATGGAGACGTAAGGAAGAAGAAAGTAAGTGAGGAAGAAAGATAAGATAATATCCTAAATTTGGTCGCTTTTTACGATATGCAATTGGGCTGCAGGTACCCGATGGACATTACATAACAGAAGGTTAACCACAACACGGCTGTTAAGTGAAATTAATGTGTTTTTTATCTACTTACATGTATTGTCTTTTATATGATGATAATCAACATGCACTTTGCAAGGTAGATATATTGAAGTGAGAAGACGACGAATACCCTTTTATAGGGTATGTTCACCAAACTTTCGATACATATATATTTGGTTTGAATCTAGGTAAGCACTCGGTATATCAGTGCTCTTCATTGTATCTTCATAACCAATCAGGAACTCAAAACCTTTCGAAATAAGAGTACATTTCTTATTCCCTAGCAGAATTAGTACTTTGGCTCTCAGCTTTCATCATGAAATAAGCAATTATTAATTAACGTAAAGGGACGTGTTCAATTATCTTTCAAGGAACGAGTACATCCTTTATCCGTAATCGATAAATGATAAAAACCAGGGAGGAAAAGGCAACATCCGTCGTGGACATTACTCTCCATCAGTTAAGTTTAGGTTCTAGGTTTTACGACCAAAGAACTGACCACATAAATTGATAAAGCTTACATAAATGAAAGACGTGGAGATTAATGGGGAGGCAACTGAAAACAGCTTTGGAATCCCCCTAGATGGATTTTTTTGACATGAAAGTCCGACTTGTTGCGGCCTGTACGTTTACAATAATACTCCATGTTGTAGCATTGTGCACTTGTGGCAAATAGTTATTCGATATCTATTCTTTTATCTTAATTTTTCTTTATGTGTTTTAGCCTAACTCTTCGCTCTAGCTATTAATAAATATACTGTCGGTACAGTGTGTGTCCTGTTGAATGATTCTACAGTGGGGTCACCTTGTATCTTTACAGTTACTACTTTCATGCAGGAACAATGTCGGAACTTAACGGGAAGTGTTTTAGAAATATATTTAACCGCGATAACATTAACGAAATTGTATTGCAAACCTTTGGTACCTTATATTTAATTTCATTAACTGAAAACGAGATGTCATATTACTGACCACTGTCATTATAGTCATTATTTCGACATGTGTCTCGATCTATCTTATCGACAATGGCGTGTCTCGGCGGTAGGACAAGCCGAAAAACACAATTGTCGATATAATGGCAATATATGGCGTGTCTCGGCGGTAGGATAAGATAAGAAACACAATTGTCGATATAATGGCAATATATGGCGTGTCTCGGCGGTAGGACAAGCCGAAAAACACAATTGTCGATATAATGGAAATATATGGCGTGTCTCGGCGGTAGGACAAGCCGAAAAACACAATTGTTGATATAATTGCTATATATGACGTGTCTCGGCGATAGGATAAGCTGAGACACACAATTATTGATATAATGGTTATATATGACGTGTCTCGGCGGTAGGATAAGATAAGACACACAATTGTTGATATAATGGCTATATATGGCGTGTCTCGGCGGTAGAATAGGATAAGACACACAATTGTTGATATAATGGCTATATATGGTGTGTTTCGGTGGTAGGATAAGCCGAGACACACAATTGTGTATATAATGGCTATATATGGTGTGTCTCCACGGTTGCCCTGGAGGTAGGGCGTTTTCTACCGGGTGGGTGTGTTGCTTGGTATCTTCGGCGGCATGCTTCAGTGATATAGCACTATAAAAAGGGCAACAGTTCCACTATACAAGAAGACACTACACGAACATACCGTAGTCTCCCAAAACGACACCTCGCACTTAACATCCTTACATGACCCTGGCTGTTAATGGGAGTTAATCAATCAAACAAACAAACAAACACCTAGAGCCTTCCGGGTAAGGCGGTGAACGTAAAGAAGAAGGTAAGTCGTCTTTTACAACGCATCAGTAGCCACTGATTTTGACCTAAGTTATAAATAGATTAAATCAATAGTTGATTGAGATAGTGTAGGCAGCATTTATTGGAGGCAAATAATATTCTTCGTAAATAAAGTATGTTTTTAACAAAACAGAAATAAAATATATAAAACCGAAATGATACATTCGTCCCGCTATAGATTATATCGGTTTCCAATTCACGCGTATCAGTATGCAGCTGCTATTTGTGTCCAATTTATCTGAAATATAGGTTTGAATAGCAAATAACAAACACAATAAAATGACCTTTGTTTCTATATACTATGAACACATTCCAGGTCGAATCACATATGGAATGTTTTGTCTTTATAGATGTCAAAAACATTTTACGCCATAATCTAGTGCATGTTTTTTTTACATAAATATGACGTGTGTGTTTACATCTGTAGACGAAAATAGCAGATACCGTGACCAACATGCAGTTTATATCGCAAGGTTATTGAAAATAGTCCGAAAAACATGGCATGTTAACATTACCCACAGCAGATATAGGTTTCATCATATATGTCGGTCATAACGATGAAAATAATAATGCCATTTAAAGATGCTCCACCGCTGACAAATGGTATTTTTTTCACAATCAAAAACAGGAGCAGACGATTTAGTACTTTTCTTCAGTTATAAAAGTTACTTACTTTACACCATTACCGCCACTGAAAAGTTTGAAATATTAAAAAATAATTAAATGCATCCCAATAAAATCCCGTGGCACTATATCCTATATGAAATGAAGTACTGATTGCGCATGCACCAAAGGCAAAATAAACTATTTCATATTATTTTTTTGTGTTAATTAGATATAAATATACACGATAATAATCAATTATTGTTCAAATAATGAATATCATTTATGCTCTGTCGGCGGTGGAGCATCTTTAAACATTATTTGTTTGTTAATTTTGCATGGCAGTTAAATAATTAATTTTAGTGATAGCCTCATCATCTTTCAAAGAAAACCACTGAAATGTTCCTTCGGAATTAAATGAGCTGCGCCAACCGTTTTTACGTGAATATCATGTCAACAGAGAGTGTGGTTTAAGGACGACCAGGAATATAGCGTATGTGAAATGCGTGCTGCGTGGTTTGAGACGGTTCAGTATATACGTGTTGTTTCGTCTTGTAATAGAGAAACTCTTGCCCCTTTTGTAGTGCTATCCCACTGAATCACACCGACGAAGACAAAACAATTTTAATCAGCATGGCCGTTTAGAGTTCATATCAGCATCATACTTGTGATTATGTTACTATGTATAAATGTGACGTCGTAAGTTGTATCAAAAATAAAAACTGTCAGAAGATGATACCCGCTTTTGCCATTTCAAATACAGCCACATAAAGGAGTAGATATGATATGAAACGGAAAAAAGAAAGCCACCTTCTCCAGTTCCTGTCTTATCTCGAGTGCACATTTACAATCTGAAGAGTGTCTTTAACGTATCACAGGTGTAAATTATTCTCTGATAGAGACGATGAAACACCCGTTAAATAAATTCTTTTGAAAATGCGTTTTGTAATAAAAGTGTCTGTCAGTGACCGTATCTGATGTACGAGGTCCTTTAGAAGTAACACCTATCCATATGATATCTCTTTATAAAGTATTTGTTATCGAAGTGATATCGGTTTATAGTTGGGGAACTGGATTTGAATTAAAACATCACACATGTAATCTGGTGTATAGATGATATCTGTTCGTATCATATCCGCTGATTTCTATCAGGAGATTGTACTATGTCTGACATCTCTCGTCTAGCATCACTTTCTATGTCGACAATCTTGTTTCGCAGTGTAGTCTATAATATATAGATCACACGTCTTTGTTGCTATTTCAGGAGACAATATCTCTATGTGTTTTACTAAATAACAATTCCGCTTGCAGGAACCGAAGCTGTACACAAAAATGATAAAGTACATGATAATATCAAATTTTGTACGAAATCGTTGCATTAATATTGTTTATTACTTGACAATGATGTTTTGAATTCTAATAAGATAGTTATCTACCGATGAAATATTTACAAGAGAAATAAATTATCTATTACCAGACCTATTCTTCTCGCCAAAGGTCAGATCGGTATTATCGTCCACACTCCGTAGTTCTCGGTCATATCTATGTATCAAATGTGTCCTGTAGTTGTTATCAAACGAACATCATTGTAAGTTTATTTTTGTATACTTCTTAAGACCCTATATTTCCATTGAATGATAATATAAACACTGTTCTAATTGCATTAGGAAAAGCACAAAAATGTCGGATCTCGATGGTATTGCTGTAGTTATTGCGAGAAAGGTGTTGCCAACAGAGAAACATACTATGTACCGATGTCTTAATGGCGAAACGCACTTTCTGTTGGCGGTAATGACGGAAATAAAAACACGTCAAGATGACAACTGAGAATTAATAAACACTCGACAAAGTATTATATTGGCGTCCATTGATAGCCGTGGGGATGGTCAATAAATATTACGACCAATCAGTGAGGGAGTTATTATCTGTCTGGTTCGATGTGTTCGAGCGCTGTGACCCTGTGTACCCTACAGGGGCATGTCTACATGGCGAGAGTGTTGGTGGGAAGGGCGGCATTTGTTAGCAGCGCACGTGTTACTCATTTGGCGTTGGTAATTAGTACTCTTATGTACAAATCTGATAATTCTGTTTATACCAATATCACGTAAAAATATAATATTACGTGAAATTTGGCTTAATTTTGTGTTTATGAATCCGCATTGTCAAAACGTTAAGTTTCTGTGAGTGAGGAACTTGTATATCAAAATGAAGATATTGATATAAAGATTTTAAGCAGTCATATCAACACTATCCGTGCAACTTATGCATGTATCTTTAGAAAATGTCAGGCGCAGTCAAACAAAATAATTTAGGTGCGTCTTTTAACATGAAATCGATAAAACACAAATTTATACAATCCATGTCAACTTACGACTCGTATATCCTTCAGTAAATTGAATCATTTCGAATTAGGATCATCCTCCCCATCTCTGTTTGTCACTATGTTACGCATTTCACAAAGGTGAACTGATAAACCAATATGAAAACAAACGGTCTATAGACATCTTACTATCGCCATTTTCGTAAAGGAGATATCTCAAGTCAGCATCAAATTCATTTTCTGGTGGTTTTGGAATCACTGATCCATGCTGGAAATCGTTCTTCACTGCAGTATGCAGACTATTTGCATGGTACATCCATATACTATGTTATCTTAGGAATGAGTGTTCTAGTCGCTGTTTAAAATGTTTACCAACAAAGGAATTATGATCCTTGTGAGCATATACACAACACATCGCATACATGGAAGGTCGTCCTTACATAACCCTGGCTGTTAATAGGATGTTAATTAATCAAACAAACAAACATATATGAGCCCCCAGTAGTTTCATCATTCGGATGTCCCAATTTTGACTTACGCTTCGTGAGTTTAGTGATTTCGTCGGCGCGAGTCTTATTGATTTCGCCGACGTGAGGCTAATGATTTTGTTGATGTGAGTCTAGTAAATTCGTCGACGAGAAGCAGTTCCAGATTATCGATATTGTAACTACAGAATTGTTTTTAGACCTATATTTTCAGCAGTCTTCTCTTTTTTTCACTTCACCATGTATTTGTTATTCTGATTCCTTTCCATGTTTGTTTTATCTGTTTACATTGTCCTACCGTATGTTCTAATACCGTACCACATTGGTAGCGACAAGCTGGAGAAACTTTTCCAAGCCAGGGCGATGCACTTTTGAGTTATTTTCTGGGTATACAGTTATAATGTCATGTACTTCTCATATTAGTTCAAATCTCATTTTATGTCGAGAGATTTAAAGCATTAAATTATAGCATGAGAGTGTTGCTATTCCCTATACACCTTGGTATAATCACCGGTGTTCAGCCAACAGCGGTCTTTACTGGACGCGTTTATACTTCATATATCCATATTAAAGTTGTTATGATAGGTTTCGTTTTTCTCATTTGTTGTACAATAGTACACATACAATGAAGATGGAGTGTGAATTGTTGACCCCCGTCATGTCCGGACATTATTATCCGTTTATCTTAGCCATCTCAACGGATCCAGGGTATTCCAGCCGTACATCCGTTAACAATCAAATCCTCGTTCATCTTGAATTTAAAACGGAATATTCATATGTGACAAAACCTTCGATAACAGAAAATTAAAGCAGACACGAAGAAGTAATACTTCACTAAAATAAAACAACGCAAAAACGATTTCTTTCGATCGTTTCATGAGCACGGAGTTTTAACTGAATCGCGGAACCGAGATTTTTATACCGTAAGAGTAGAAAGTATTCCAGACAAAATATCTACCCTAGTCACTATAGAATGTTTGTTTTAACGCGAGAGATAGTATACTTCATTCCTATATATTTTGATGAAGTATGAATTTCAGCGATAGAAAGTGCGAATACTTCCGGTATAAATATCCAAACGCCATATCGTTAATGTCATTTCTGTCTCTCCCTGTTAAAATCCATTCGGAGTACTTAAACATTAATTTCATACTATTGATTATTCTGTCTGATTAACTATGCCATCATCAGCATCAATCCTCTCACACGTGCCTCGTGCTATCATAGGTTACGCTTGTTTTCATACACAACAAAACATACCTAATTGTTTTGGCAAAGCGAAATTGCACATGATGTTTTATCTTGTAAAAACAAAGCAGCACTAGACAAACTAAATCTTGCGGAAAACCGATAAGATGTTACTATATTGAACGTGAATAGATAATACTCCAGCATATCATATTTCTAATAAATGTCCCGGTGGAGTCTATGTGATTTGAAATCTCTATTTTAAATCATTTCGACTATTACAGATTCTTCGTTGGTGGGCCGTCCTTACAACTCATTCAAAATCTTGGCCGTCCTTACAAGGGCCGTCCATACAACTCATCAAACAATCTTGTGGTTATCAATATACTTTGTTAATATGAAATAAAAAGTAAATTTTAATATAGTGAACATTTAACAGCTTCGTAACCACTTATCTATATTTGCTTTTATTTTGATTAATTAATAAAGGTATGAGAAGTTGTCTAGACGATAAGTCAATATAGAGTATTGAAGGTATGCAGAATCGGAAAACCTGGCGCCGAGGAATGTTTATCATAAGTGGTATAATAAAAGATCGACATAAGTTACAATATTTTAACTAGTTCAATGCGTCAGCGTGCATACTTTTGTCCGGGGGATATAAGCTGTTATAATTAAACCTGTCATAATTGCATGAGTAAGTCAAACACGACTATTATCTGATATATGATGTAAATACACAGAAATGCAGGTTTTCACAGACACCAAAACAGAACAAAAATGTTTTCGATTCAGCAGCTTATTTAAAAGCATATTTATTGATAAAAAAGTCACAGATTTACAGATTATACTACATGATCCTGCGGTTGAATAATTAGTTACATTGTTATATCAATTATTATATCGATTGCGATGGGGTGTGTTGCTTGGTAGCAATGTCGGCTTACTTCTGTGATATAGCACTATATATACAAATGGAAAAAGTTCCACTATACAAGAAGACCCAACACGAATATACCACAGTCTCCCAAAACACGCGGGAGGCTGAAGTTGGTTCCGAGTTCCGTTTAAGCTAAACGGAACTCAGTTCCGAGTTCCGAGTTCCGTTAAAGTAAAACGGAAACCAGTTCCGAGTTTAAGGATTTTTTTTTTATCCTTTTAGATAAAATAATTATATATGCCAAAGACATATGAGAAATGTTGCCTCTTTTTTCATGGGTTACTAGTTATGAATCCACTTTAATTTTGTTTTCGATCAACTACCATTCCGAGTTAAGGAAATAAATTAGCTATAACAACTTAAAGAGGCTCCTGAAGAAGTCACACACTCCTTACATTACTTGATTTCTAATTGTATCAAGTACATGTAAACTACCGCATTGGCTTCAACTGTACCCAGTTATCCCAAAATACACAACCACTTGTCTACAATGATGTTATAACCGAATAAAAGTGGGGGTTTTGTGAAATTAAGCAGACCGACCGGATATGACAAAGTGCAGAAGCAGACACGAGATACTGCATTTTTGGCTCTTACAGAAATTTGAATTTAGAATATATCGAAATTTGTTGGTAACGGCGCAATCTTGATACCAAAATCTCAAAGCTGAGGATACAATCTCTGAAAGTTCTTACATCCTGCAAAGTGTTTTATTGGTCAACAGGGCGCATTTATCCAGTCCCGACACTTAACGATATCTAAAGAATGAAATAATATCAAAACCAATCGCGATAATAAGATGCTCTATCTTTAATCATTCATTCCAACATTTAGAGAAAATGGCGAGAATTCTGTTTCTTCTGAAAGGTTACATGATATACGAGACGCGATAGCCAAATTAAATATACTATATGAAGTATTTTCTTTTCTTGGTAAGTGTTTCGTAAGTGTCAGTGTAGTTATCGAATCAGATCACGTCGAGATTCACGTGGAGTTTGTAATTTATGATGGACAGCGCGTTAGGAAGATATGGCGTACTTAGAGAGGAATGTAACTTTAAGCTCTGGTTTCTGTAAAGAATCAGGTAACCCATTGGTAAAATATAGAAATGTGGAGAAAATAATATCATCAGTATCAGTCACTATAGCTTTTCGGGGTATTGTTTTGGTATAAGTATGTTCAATTTGTAAAGTTAATGATATGACTGAAGGCAAGGCCTTAAAAGGCGCAGCCAGATGTTTTAATGTGAATCATGCACGACATAGGAAGAGCGAAGCTGCTCTATTTGTTTATTTTATTTCCTATTTCATGCAGAAGACATAATTTAGAAATAAAAGGACACACTTTAAACTATAGAAGTATATGATGTAATAATTGTCTAGCATAAACTCGAAGAAATAAACTCAAAGATTAGGATTTCTCTGTGTCCATTCAAGGCCTTAACTGCTGCGTATGCGTATGCATTTGCATTAGTTAAATATATATTTACTGGGGAAAACAGTACCGGAGCAACGCACAACCTCCCCATATTTATGAAAAAATGGCGGCCGCAAACTGAAGCTGTCAGTGTGTAGGATTGAATTTTGAAGATTGTGTTTTTTCTTATATTTTCGTGTATCTGTTACCTTAGAAGTGCTTCGCACTTCGTGCCCTTATTAAATGTTATTAATATCGTATTCCAGTTTGTGATTCATTGTATGGAGTTGAAATATTAAGATAAACGATACAATTAGGCAATACAAACTCCGACGTTGTAGAGTTTTTGTTATGAAATGTTCTGTAATCGAAGATTTCAAGATAGTAACTACTTGATATCATGGGACACGAGAATCTTATACACATTTTGAGAAACACTGATTGTGTGATCGCTACATTGTCGTAGAGTAGTAGATAATCTATATCGATGAGGAATTGGAAATACTGTTATTCTCGTTTTTTGTACTCGCGTGCGATCATAGCACTTCCTGGTCTGCGCCTCAAACCTGATTGTGGTGGATGTGGTCGTATACATGTACCGTTTATTAACTACATCTAGCCACAACATGCATATTGTTGTATTCCCTTAGCAATTGGAGATAAATAACTCCAGACAAGTCAAAATGAATAAACTAAAATAAATGAGAATCTCTTATCTAATACCAACCCGAATCAATCCTAGCAATCGAATTATTTAATGAGTTGTGATGTACTCCTGACCGACTCGTATCGACAACCGGTTCATTAGCCTCTTTAAACAGTGTTGTTCACGACACGATCAAGGTCTATATTGTACTTTCAGTATATCACAATTACCTGTCTATTAATGGAAAAAACAATCATCACAAAGATGTGGATGGTTTATTAATACCAATCACATTTCGGGTCAACAATATACAAATATTGCCTTTTTGTAGTTAATACGAGAAATTGTTAAACCTGAGAAAGGTGATATTCCCCGAGGCCGAAGGCCGAGGGAAATATCACTTTCCAAAGGTTTAACAATTCCTCGTATTCTACAGAAAGCCAATACTTGTTTTGTAATATGAAACGATACACTGATTCAAGTTGAAACAATTTTGAAATAACTTTTGAAACTGGGAACAATTTTGAAGCAGGGACAGCGCAATGGTTAATTATTCAAGAAAATCTTCATCCACGTATCCGCAGTAAGTTCTTTTAGTACTTCTGCTGTACTTCTAATAATAATCACTTTCGAACATATAGCTACATTTAAACATGTGTAAAAGCATCTTTCCTAATCCTACCTCACTGTTGTCTGCCATGTTGGATTTGGCTATTGCCTGATGATCGGCAATGCTCTATTTTTATTGGTCAAAAATATGGAAGAGACAGGGAATTCCCTGTGTCTATTTATAGCCAGGTTACCCGATTTGCAATGTCAACTTCTGAACAGATGTTCATTGGTCTCAGGTTGACATTACATTTTGTCAAGACCTGTCTGGGCGGTCTAGACCAATCAGAATGAGATGTAGGCACGGGTTTACCAGTTTACATGTAGAAAGGTATGTCAGAAAGTGATGCAGGCACGGGTTTACCAGTTAACATATATAAAGGCATGTCAGAACGTGATGTAGGCAAAGGTTTACCAGTTTACATAAAGAAAGACATGTCAGAACGTGATGTAGGTAAAGTTTTACCAGTTTCTTTATAGAAAGGCACGTCAGAATGTGATATAGGCAAGGGTTTACCATTTTACATGTAGAAAGGCATGTCAGACCGTGATGTAGGCACGGGTTTACCAGTTTACATGTAGAAAGGCAGGTCAGAACGTGATGTAGGTACGGGTTTACCAGTTTACATGTAGAAAGGCATGTCAGAACGTGATGTAGGCAATGGTTTACCAGTTTACATATAGTATGGCATGTTATAACGTGATGTAGGCACGGGTTTACCAGTTTACATATAGAAAGGCATTTCAAAACGTGATGTAGGCACGGGTTTACCAGTTTACATTTATAAAACGATCGTATATTCATTGTTTCAAAACAAAATGCATCACATGGCTCTCAGCCGCTTACCACTATATTTATGTGTTTTCTTTAGGTCACCTGACCATAGGTCATGGTGACTTACTGCGATAGTCTTTTATCCGTCGTCGTGCGTCGTCCGTTAATAGTTCCTTGTGATAACTTGAGTAAATATTCACCGAGTTTAATGAAACTTTGTGTGTGGACTAACATTGGAATGATATCGGACGAGTTCGAAAAACAGCATGATTCGACGGTAATTTACGGAGTTACTGCCCTTTGCACTAATAATTACATTTGGATCTCGTGTACGAGATAACTTTAGTAAATATGAACCAAGTTTATGGAACTTTGTGTAGACTAACATTGGAACAATCTCGGACGAGTTCGAAAATCAGCTTGATTTGACGGTAACTAACGGATGTATTTCCCTTTGCAATATTAATTATTGAACCTTGTGAACACGATAACTTCAGTAAGTATAAACCAAGCTTAATTATTTTTTTTATGTAGACTGACATTAGAAATATTTCAGACGCATTCGAAAATCAGCTTGATTTGACGATAATTTGCAGAGTTGTGCCCTTTGCACTAGTATTTATTATTGGACCTTGTGAATACAATAACTTGAATAAATATGCACTCAGCTTCATGAAACTTTGTATTTAGATTGAAATTGGAAATATCCAGGACAATTCGAAAATCGACCTGATTGGATCGTAACTTACGAAGTTATTGCCCCTTATGATTATAGTTAATTAATCTTGTTTGTGAACATGGTAACTTGTCAATGAGTAAATATGTACTGAGCTTAATGAAACTTTGCAGACTAACATTGAAAAGATCTCGGACGAGTTTGAAAATCAGCATAATTCAAATGTAACTTACGGAGTTATTGCCCATTGCGTTTATAATTATTAAATCTTGTGAACATGTTTACTTGTGTAAATATGATCCGAGCTTATTGAAACTCTGTATATAGACTAACATTAGAAACATCTCGAACAACTTTGAAAATAAGCTTGATTTTACTCTAACGTATTAACGGAGTTATTGCCCTTTGCAATAATAATTATTGAACCTTGTGAACACGGTAATATGAGTAAATATGCGCCAAGCTTAATAAATCTTTGTATGTTCATATTTCGTGAACAAAAGACATCAGTTGGATAGTAAATTACATCACTAATTTGAATCAAATATCAGGTTAGAACGAATATAAGTACCCGGCCTACTATACCTTTCGACCGTTAAGGCCCATGGGTCTTTGTTGTTTTACAGAGCCAACAACATGAAAGTTGTGCGATATTATGTTTTCAATTTCCTTATTGTAAGATTTCGATTGTATTATTGTAACAAGCCATTTAACACCAAATTTTTGGAACCTTTTCTACGGCTCTCAAATGGTATTAAATCATGATTTGATTCTACCAGAAACTCTGGTGGTTTAAATCAAGTAATGCTCTCAACTAATAGCATCATAATATTCGATATACCACATGGAAATACTCCCCTCTTACGGCACAAAGTAAGGCTCCTTGCTTCTGTCAATGTTATTTACCTTTTTGCAAAGATTTTAAGTTAAGATAGATATTATTAAGCGTAATATTTAATTCATATCCCATCCTTAATATTGACGATGTGTTGTTTTAAAATGTTATTTGTTTCGTATCTTTTATATCAAATTCTCCCCATTATCGTTGTGATATATTGCTAATGTAACTTTTGAGACAATATAATAAAGACCGGGGATTTAGAGGGGAATTGAGAGTCAGAATCACCTCGTTATTAAGTAGTATTGATAGACTTTATATACCGCGGACAGATATACACGTGGTTGTATTGGTCACGAGGGAGCCGTTACCGTAATAGGAACAGATAAGCACATGGCGAGTGATTTAGCTATATGTCACCCCCACAAATAAAGTCTGGCCGGTATTGAATTATTTGGGGCCAATGAACTCACTTCCTTACATCTTGTATAGTTTGTAAATGTGGAGAATGATAATTCCTCATATGTCCTTTGCACTTCTTCCATTTTCTTGTTTGTGTGTGTTTTTTTCATCATAAAAGCTTGATGTTTACGTTTTACGTATATATATTGGCGCTGTACTTATTGATATTTGTACCTTCCTGTCTGAGAGAGTTGTATCATCAGCGTCTGTCGTTTTGTCACTGAAATATCTCGCGTTATTATGGCTTACGTTTTCTTATTACGAAGACGCCACGACAACACAGCGTCCCGTAGTTGACGGCATTTCCGACAATCTGTCATATAAGGCATGTCTATTTCTGATTTTGTACTGGGAACCTACATACCATTTCGTCATACTAGATCCGCTGTTGGTGCCACACTCCATATATGGGTGATGTTACACCTTTGACATGTGTTGGTATTTGCCATTGCATGTACATCTGAATTTTTTCACATTTCTTTAAGCGTTTCGATATAAAATCTCCAACAAGCTTTCAATCGAGACACGAGACTCTGCAATATGGTATAGGTAACAGCGAAGTGAGGTCACGCGCTTGTTTCAGAGGCATCTGATGGAATCATCCTATCTATACTTACTTCCATTGTTTTGCATTTTTACGTACATTACGTCTTTCGTAACTTTTTTTTAAATTTTGAAATTTTAATCTGTGCTATGAAGGAGAACATAGTAAAAGTCGAATAAATTGGAAGCTGTGCTTCTATACTGGGAAAAACTATGAGATAAAATATCAATTCATGAAAACATTCCACACCACCCATTGTTGGTGTTCAGGGCTATCTGGAAAGGACCAGTGTTCATGGCACGATTAAGACAGACATGTATATAAGTTTCTTTCTGTTTTTTTAGCGAAGCTGTTACAGATTTTCGTGGGGTCGGATCGACACACAAAGGCTACTAGGGTATTTATAGAAACGACCTTATTTCTTTACTGGGTTCATGTTTTATTTATGAGTCCTGAAATAATTGAAATGCTGATACGTGTCCTAGTAAAATAGTATTGACGATGTGTGCCTGAAGTACTCAGCAATACTTTTAGGTTATCTCAGGATGTATACCTTATAATTATAACCATAATTAATGCAACACCGGAACTATCAGGAAACGCTATCGACAACTATCGTTTTCTACTTACACGACCGTGGGCTATTCTTAATCAGAACAACCTAAACAGCCAATCAACAACCGGGTAATTGTACGGAAAAGCGTTTCCTTGATTGGGATGTGAGGTTAAGTCTTTGTCACCTGCACGCTGTGACCAGTCGGTATGAATTATTAAGCCTCTAATTTATCGTGACAAGACACATGCGTGAACCATATATTTCTCCCGCATAGTAAACAGCGTGCTAGGCCTTATATCTATAATTCAGGGGACAGTTTCTCGGGTCGACCGATTCTTTCTTGTCCTGTCTATTTTGGAACAGAGTTAATCAGTAATGTTTTGTAATTGAAATAATACATGCAGCATAACTGTTTTCATCTTATGGCGGCGTGTGTTTGTTTGGTTGGTTTGTAAAGCCTATGAACAGCTAGGTCATTTAGGGAATGCGTCTTCTGTCTGTAAGATGTTTTCTCAATAAAACATACCACCAAACCCCACCACTCCACTCGGTCATTTTATACGGATAACGGGCAAACCAGTCGTCCTAGTCTCTTTATGGGCACAGGGCACGTTATAATGTTTCAAAACAGAATGATCGTACAGGATGAATCTAGAATCAAAGAATAACACGAAACAGTTCATCAATCTGAACAATCGTATGTGATGATTTTTATATCGCGCGTGAATGTTTAAAAGAGATTATTTTCGAATACGAACAATTTCACGTTCAGGAACGATCTAACGTTATAGTCTTTTAAACAAAACCTATATCAACATGAATAACTAATTTGATCATAAGTGTTGATTTCCCTGTTTGTAAATGGTTGGTTCCTGTTGGATACATTACACATTATGTGATCACTACAAATTCTGTAATCACTACACGTGTGATCACTACACATTCTGTGATCACTACACATTCTATGATCACTACACACTCTGTGATCACTACACACTCTGTGATCACTACACACTCTGTGATCACTACACACTCTATGATCACTACACATTCTGTGATCACTACACACTCTGTGATCACTACACAATCTGTGATAACTACACACTCTGTGATCGCTACACACTTTGTGATCACTACACATTCTGTGATCGCTACACACTCTGTGATCACTACACACTCTGTAATCACTGCACACTCTGTGAATACTACACACTCTGTGATCACTACACACTCTGTGATAACTACACATTCTGTGATCACTACACACTCTGCGATCACTACAACGCTGTGATCACCACACATTCTATGATCACTACACACTCTGTGATCACTACACATTGTGTGATCACCACACACGCTGTGATCACTACACACGCTGTGATCACCACACATTCTGTGATCACTACACATTCTGTGATCACTACACATTCTATGATCACTACACATTCTGTGATCACTACACATTGTGTGATCACTACACACGCTGTGATCACTACACACGCTGTGATCACCACACATTCTGTGATCACTACACATTGTGTGATCACTACACATTGTGTGATCACTACACACTCTGTGATCACTACACACTCTGTGATCACTACACACTCTGTGATAACTACAAACTCTGTGATAACTACACACTCTATGATCACTACACATTCTGTCATCACTTCACATTGTTTGATCACTACACATCCTATGATCACTACACACTCTGTGATTACTACACATTCTGTGATCACAACACATTCTGTGGTAAGTACACATTCTCTGATCACTTCACATTCCGTGATTACTACACACTCTGATTACTACACACTCTGATCACTACACATCCTATGATCACTACACACTCTGTGATCACTACACACTCTGTGATTACTACACACTCTGATCACTACACACTCTGTGATCACTACACACGCTGTGATCACTACACATTCTGTAATCACTACACATTCTGTGATCACTACACACTCTGTGATCACGTCACACTCTGTGATTACTACACACTCTGTGATCACTACACACTCTGTGATCACTACACACTCTATGATCACTACACATTCTGTCATCACTTCACATTGTTTGATCACTACACACTCTGTGATCACGTCACACTCTGTGATCACGTCACACTCTGTGATCACTACATATTGTGTGATCACTACACACTCTGTGATCACTACACACTCTGTGATTACTACACACTCTGTGATCACTACGTATTGTGTGATCACTACACACTCTGTGATTACTACACACTCTGTGATCACTACACATTCTGTGATCACTACACACTCTGTGATCAATACACACTCTGTGATAACTACACACTCTGTGATCACTACACACTCTGTGATAACTAAACACTCTATGATCACTACACACTCTGTGATTACTACACACTCTGTGATCACTACACACTCTGTGATCACGTCACACTCTGTGATTACTACACACTCTGTGATCACTACACACTCTGTGATCACTACACACTCTATGATCACTACACACTCTGTGATCACTACACACTCTGTAATCACTGCACACTCTGTGATTACTACACATTCTCTGATCACTACACACTCTGCGATCACTACACACTCTGTGATAACTACACACTCTGTGATCACTACACACTCTGTGATCACGTCACACTCTGTGATTACTACACACTCTGTGATCACTATACACTCTGTGATCACGTCACACTCTGTGATTACTACACACTCTGTGATCACTACACACTCTGTGATCACTACACACTCTATGATCACTACACACTCTGTGATCACTATACACTCTGTAATCACTACACACTCTATGATTACTACACATTCTCTGATCACTACACACTCTGTGATCACTTCACACGCTGTGATCACTACACACTCTGTGATCACGTCACACTCTGTGATAACTACACACTATGATCACTACACATTTCGTGATTACTACACATTCTCTGATCACTACACTTTCTATGATCACTACACATTTCGTGATTGCTACACATTTTCTGATCACTACACATTCTCTGATCACTACACATTTCGTGATTACTACACATTCTCTGATCACTACACTTTCTATGATCACTACACATTCCGTGATTACTACACATTCTCTGATCACTAGTATTTGTATCTGTCTTCTCCTGTGTTATGCACAATATTACTTATAGGCTGAGGACCATTTCGTCTGTTATTAAATGAGCGATAATTTCTATTATATGTTTGATGGCTTTGGGAAGAAAACGGAATTTAAGATGTTTAATATTTTGTCTCTCGGCTCTGGTTGATCTACATCTGTGCTATTTGTTATATACAGCACAATTCTTCTTACAAACATCTTTTACATTCAACATGCAAAAATCGTCATGTTTGGTTGTGGATTCTGTTTAAACCGATTTTAAAACGCTTAGTCTAAGTTGCAATATTTGTTTATGCATTTGTTGTTACAGCGATATAGTGGTTGATAGTTTATTCTTTATATCTGAACTGGAAGTTGTTTCCGTGGCACAACCGGTAACGCGCTAGTCATTTGCAAATGATGGGTCCGTCTAGACAATCAATTTTAGCTCGAACCGATTTTTAGATTTTTCTTAACAGGGAATCGATGTTTTTTTCCACAAATGTACTGTTTGTATAATATTACATAAAAAATACAATAATGGAATCTGACAATGTTTGGATGGCTTTTCGGGGAAACTTTTTTTGACATGACAGGTAAATCTATTTTGCACTTTCTACATTTTGTTTTGATGTCACAAAACAATGTTTTCATCAATGGTAAATATTTACTTATAAATGTATTCATTTTTTTTAAAATGTGAATGTGTGCCTCGACATGAGAATTCAAAAGATCATGACATAACCGAAGCAGTTATGTTTCTGATGATGCAAACTTAACTCTTTTTGTAAAGCATTTGTGTTAATCAATTTTGAAAGGCCGGATATGCATGAACATCTTTGTGTTGTTCGTGAGTTTTATGACACCATTATTGCCTTACATTATGACCTTGCAGTATTAACTATATACATATGTATTTAGCTCTGTATCTCAGGGAACAGTTTTATTTTGAAATGAAGCACTAGTGTTGTTGACATGAATCTTCTGTAAAATGAGGATTTTATTATAAGGTGAATCCGATTTTGTACATAACAGAGACTTTAGACAGATTGTAAGTGGACTCGTTATGAATTTAACCATGCCTTTTAAACATATATGAAGCCTATTCACAAAGAGACTGATAGTTCAATAACCTTATTGTCCCACACGAACAGTTTAGGTGTTAGTAATATGGCCAAGTAATATATACTAAAATATTAAATAAATGTTACTTTATTGTGCCTGAAGTTATCAGGAATCCTCCACGGCGAACTTCACTGTATTGATTAATGGAAATGCTCATTTATCGCCGACAACATGTAAAATTGATCATCATTTTATGTTTAAGCATGCCGTTCCCTGTTAATGTTATTAATAAATTAATGAGAAAACGTGAATCCTCTTCTATATCACATGTACTTTAACCGTTTATAAACCAAACCATAACTACCTGTATATGTTCTACCGGCGGAGGAGACAATAAGATCGAGATAAAACTTCAGGTGAATCCGCACTAAGATACACTGGATATGTATAAGCGAATACTTGTACCGTTCGTTATTACGGCGCATGCCATTGCTGAACAAAACACGCAAGTTTTTGTCGGTTATATATCGGCGAAGATGGGCACATATGTATAAACAGAAGGAATTAGTCAGTAATGATTTTTACACCTGAACAGTTTTGTATTAATGGCGAGGGAGAAAGGCAGTAGATAGACGTTATTTGACTTAGTGTTTTGGGATTGTGTGTTCGTCTGCCGATAACGTTTGGATTGATACGTCGTTAGCACAGACAGCGCACGTGCATGTTACACCACCCCAAGGATCGGTACGTATCGCCAGCATCATGGTTACGTTATGAAAAGGCAGATTATCCATGTACATCTTTTTTGCTCTTTCTTTCATATCACCATCGTGTTGTCAGTTTTTTTAGCTAGTATCTATAACATCATCCCTGTGAACCTTTACGTTTTGCGGGGTTACTCCTCAAATGATCTATGCATGAATTTGCAATGTTGACATTTGAGCTCGTTAATGATGCTGCAGATCTACTGATTGAAATGCCAGACACCCCCAATAGAGAAACCTGGCATTCAGTGTCTTATAATATCGTATCATAATTCCGTTGTATAATCCACGTGTACTGCTGCAGCACTAGATGTTATAGAGTAAAATACCATTTGCCGGATAAAGCCGGTCTGTTGACACGGGTACGTAGATTAACAGATTGACATCACCAAGTTACGATGTTGTTTCCTGAAGAGGTATGGGCTAAAACAGTGAAAGTAACATGCAGCGAAGACTTTATTACTGCAGTCGTTTCAACATTGAAGTTATTTTCTACTATCGTGCAAATTATATCACCTTTGGTTTTTCGTTTCTGATTTCTGAATATAATGGCGTGATAACTTCCCTCAAAACCTTTTGTGTGATTAAATGTTTGATTTATGAAGCAACATATAACGTCATCCCGGTAGGGCATAAAAAACCTATACATATATTGTCTCATTATAAAAAGGACAAATTTTTTTATCTTTATTTTGTTAAATTATGGTCTTAATGTTTTGAGTTGCCTCCTGTATAATAAGGATCTATGATCTCTCTCAGCGACACGCCATACTGAAGTGTGTTGTTTGGTGTTTTTGACAATGTTTCATTGCGATAAAGAGAAGAATCTACTGCAGCCTCAAACTACATTTCATGTCACACACACAGCACATTATTAGATACAGGGAAACTAAATTTAGGATCTTATCTTTTCTCTTCTTCCTAACTGACTTTTGTCTTTCCTAATGCCTCCGTTGACACCACCTCACTTTTGACCTTGAGTTGAGCATTTGCCCCTGTGTGGAAGGCTCTGGGTTCTGTCCCCTTGCCGAGACACAACAATGAAGTCTATAAAAGTGGTAGTGTCTGCTCCTGCTTAATAGCGCTCAGCATACAGGGAGTGGGACGACTGGTTCGCCTGTGGTCAGTAAAATGTGACCGGGTGGGTTATGTGTTTCTTCGGCGGCATACTTCAGTGATATAACAGTATAAAAAGGGCAAACGTTCCACTATGCAAGAAGACACATCACGAACATACCACAGTCTCCAATAACACGCACCTCGCACTTTACACACTGCTACACACTGCATACATGTGAGGCCGTCCTTACCTGACCCTGGCTGTTAACAGGACGTTAAAATAATCAAACCAAAACAAACCTCACACCTAGCACATCACATACAGGGAACTGTCCTTGGACGTAAATATGACACCAACACATTTACCACACCTCACACACAGTACATCACATGCAGGGAAACTGTCCTTAGACGTAAATATGACACCAACACATATACTTCACCTCACTCACAGTACATCACATACAGGGAAACTGTCCTTAGACGTAAATATGACACCAACACATATACCACACCTCACACACAGTACATCACATACAGGGAAACTGTCCTTAGACGTAAATATGACACCAACACATATACCACACCTCACACACAGTACATCACATGCAGGGAAACTGTCCTTAGTCGTAAATATGACACCAACACATATACCACACCTCACACAGTACATCACATACAGGGGAACTGTCCTTAGACGTAAATATGACACCAACACATATACCACACCTCACACAGTACATCACATACAGGGGAACTGTCCTTAGACGTAAATATGACACCAACACATATACCATACCTCACACAGCACATCACATACAGGGGAACTGTCCTTATACGTAAATATGACACCAACACATATACCACACCTCACACAGTACATCACATACAGGGAAACTGTCATTAGCCGTAAATATGACACCAACACATATACCATACCTCACACAGTACATCACATACAGGGAAACTGTCATTAGCCGTAAATATGACACCAACACATATACCACACCTCACACACAGTACTTCACATACAGGGAAACTTTCCTTAGCCGTAAATATGACACAACACATATACCACACCTCACACACAGCACATCACATACAATGACACTGTCCTTAGACGTAAATATGACATCAACACATATACTATACCTCACACACAATACATCACATGCAGGGAAACTGTCCTTAGTCGTAAATATGACACCAACACATACATGTATACCATGCCTCACATACAGTACATCACATACAGGTAAACTGTCCTTAGCCGTAAATATGACACCAACACATATAACACACCTCACATACAATACATCACATACAGGGAAATTGTCCTTAGCCGTAAATATGACATCAACACATATACCATACCTCACACAGCACATCACATACAGGGAAACTGTCCTTAGCCGTAAATAAAACATCAACATATTCCGTGGAGCGCGTTTGCGCTCCTCGGGAGATATGTATTTACCTTCTGCTATTCATAGCCGCTATGAAAATTATAAAAATGCATCCAATCCATATATTTATATTAGAATAATTTATGAAAATAAAAATTATTCAAAGTCTGTTATTTTATATTTAAAATTATGACACCTATATACGACAAGAAACGAGATTAATGGAACAGCTGGATGACAAAGTCGTTCCACAACGTCGCGTTTTCAAGCTTCCGCCTTCCGGTCGACCTTTTTTTTGCAAATGACAAACGATAAACAAGAAATATAGTTAATATAAGATTTGATTGATTTATTACAGTAAACTGTAGTTGTTCTACATAAAACAACGCATTAAATATTATATATTAAAATATTGTGGGGGACTATTTTTTATTGATATGAAACTGGCGTAATGTTTGAAATCAGCTGATCTGTGCACGAGAATCGTTGTATTCATAGTGTTTTCATAGGCAAATGTTTATTTTCGTCATTTGGTTGATTCACATAGTGACAAAACACTCAGAATGTAAATATATGTGTTTGACATAGAATCTTCCTCACAAGGGTATGTTATACATGTATTTGGATGACATATAATATGTTAAAATTGGTAGTGATATAATGCGATTCGTTACACAATGGAATACATGTACTATTGTTTGTTTAAGTACACAGACGTTAAAGATTATCATCTAAACTATACCTTAACGTGAGACAAAAGCGTATCTTAATTCTTAATTGATTTAAATGAATAAATGATATCTGACACCAGATGGCATTTTCCACTTGCTGGACAGGAATTGTCTGCTTACATAAATTCCTTGATTCTTCCTTCAGTCCCCATGGACAACGCATCGCTGGAAATTTTCTTCGACTTTATGATATATTTTTTATGTATAAATGGACCCGCATCTGGTGTCCCTCAAAACATATGAACCTGGATATTCCCTAACATCAGTGTATTAGTGGCTAAGAGTCATTTTATTTTGTCATGGCAAAATACCGCTAGTTACCCACCCTGTGGTTCGAGTTCGAAAGTCACAAAAGACAAAGAAAAGAGAAAAATAAATACGATCTACATATATTTGACCTTTTCCTATTGGCTGTAGCTGTGCTTTGTCAGACATTTGGGGAGTTCTAGATAAAAATACAAAAAAATTAAAAAAAAAAATAAAAAACATCTGTGTATACATGTGCCATCACAACAAATAACAGTATGCCGACTATTTGAAAGTCAACAATGTAATTAAGAAACACAGAATTTGATATTTAAACTGACCGCTGTACGGCCGAGGTCGTGTACCTGTCTGGTAGACCAGATGGGACTTTGATTAACTTTCTGAATAGCCAGACAAATATCTATAGGTCCGAGGGTACTACATATCAGAATTCCCATTCCGTATCAGACTTGATTTAACTGTAAATTAGAGCCTGTCTTACGGTAATGTCAGTCGATGACGGACGGATTCCTCTTCTCCCCGAATTCTTCCTCTCCAGTAGATATACCCTAAATAAATTAGGCTTAAAACAGCAAACTTTAGAACATTGCATTAACTTATTCAAAAGTACATTTCAGGTTATGTGTCTGCATCGTATACATATTACATATAAGCTGACTTTTGTCCATCCTTCTAAGAGCATGTAATATCCCTGCCCATCGCTCCTTCTCAACTCTCGTGTACCTTATCCGTCCAAAGATGTCTCCAATCCCCGAAACCTTTATGTACTCATTACCCCCTCTGCAAACTGCACAATCCTATCACTTAGTTCTAGTAGTGTAATCTCTATGTAGCGACTACTTTGTTCTCTAAATACTTTTACTTATTTTTACCTTACACCATCATATAGTCTCTTTTTAGCTCAACTGCCCAAAGGGTACATCCGTCGTCCGTCCGTCAACATTTCCTTTAATCGCTACTAGTCATAGAGTTCTGCATGGATTGTAACCAAATTTGGCCACAAACATCCTGGGGAAAGGGAAACAGAACTTGTATAAATTTTGGCTCTGACCCTCCGCCTGGGGCAGCAGGGGCGGGGCCCAATAGGGGAAATAGAGATAAATCCTATAAATGACTACTTGTCCTAAAGTTCTGCATTGAATGTAACCAAATTTGACCAAAAACATCCTTGAAAAAAGAGAAACAGTTTGTATCAATTTTGGCTCAGATTGTAATTGATTCTGATGAACATTTTATATCTTCAGACTTAATTAGAGTTATCTTCCTTTAGACATTGCAAAAAATGTAACAGACTAAATAGCAGCATATTGATAAGTGTTTTTCAATAATACTTTGCAAAAGTTGAAAACAATGTCATATATTTCTAGACACTTACAAGTTGTCAATGCACGCATTGACCTTTACCCATACTCTGATTGTTAAGCAAAACATCAGCATATCTCTTTATCATTTTGTCTACGGTAGATAAATAAGATATTAGCAGGTCGTTATGTTTACTAGATAGTAACATTCCTCAGGCACAATCACAAAATATCAATCACTTCGTTTTGCTTGTAATTGCTGGTGAAAGTTCGATCGAGTACGGACGTGTTGGAGTGTCACATGCGTATTGATGATATATGTGAATGATAAATACCAATCTAATGATTTTACGTCATGTCTCAAAGAAGGGGCAGATTCAAGTTGTCGATTACGTTATAGTTCAGCACGAACAAATTATTTTGATTTGATAGTTTTAATGTAAACTGTTAAATGTCAAGACATGTGCGCAACCTAGGGCCTGGAGGGGTCACACAGCGTACCCGAGCATGTCTATCTCGGATTTAACTGTATGGGAACAAAAACGACAACAACAAGAAAATCAAGAAAGTAATCCCGGGATTCCAGCAAAAAATATAACTTATGCGACGTTACGTCAGATTTTCTAAGTGATGGCCGAAAGTATCGACCTCAATAAACTCGACAATCCGGAATAATCGAAGCGAAATCTGGAGGATAATGGAGATATTGATCAACGCGTGACTCAAATCTTAAAAGAATCTCATATCACGGAAAATGGACAAGCGGGTGACAAATAACGCGAAAAAAACTGTTGGTCGTTGCCCAAAAACCAAAATACCTATTGAAACCAATAATTGGGAACGACGAAACTCCAAAACACAGTGGAACATTGCTCATGAGTATGTGGAACGTTTATGGCTGAAATTTAAAAGGGTCTCGTTCGGCAAAAACACAAACTTAAGGAGAGTTTTGTCGGGAGCGGAAAACGTTTGATCACTTAATCGTAAATATAAACGGCGATTAACCAGTTAGAAGAGACAATCGAAACTTAATTTCTTTGTTATTCAGAGAACAATTCTAGAGACATGTGGAAAGAGATTGGCAAGCCTCGGTATGGCAAAATGCACGACAAACGGAAATCCCACATGGAAACCGTGAACACCGAGGTAACATAGCTTCGTGAAAGACGAAGTCCTCGAATGTTGGAAAAATAAATATGAAAGAACTCTACAATAGTCATGGTGATCAAATGATTGACGAGACTCATCCGCTGATGTAAAAACGAAAACTAGAGACAATAGTGTAGAGGTTTCTAAACACGGGTAGATGTTACGGTCCCTTAATCACCATTTTACCAGGGAGGAAGTACGAAAGCTATCGCGCCGTGCGGAAAAACGGAAAATCACACAGGTTTTGACAATATTCCGAGTAGAGTTCTCCGGAACGACGCGTGTGTGAACATACTTCTCAAGATTTTTAAATACTCCTATTGACGACAATAGTAACTGTAACAAAAGATTGACTTCCGGAATAAATTCATTCCTATCCCTAAAGTCGGATACGAAAGACTTCAACCAATCCGCTTAGTTTACCTGCGGGATATTCTGCTTTGTCTGTACCAGTAAAAATTTATATCCGAATATCCTAGGACAACGCTTAAAACACCTGGCTGAACGTCATAACTTACTAGCGACGAACAAAACGCTTCCGTTCGAAGAGGAGCTGCCTCGACCACACTATTCGCTTTATAGTGTGTTAAATAACCGAAGAAACTTTCCAGAGACTGTCACCGGAAAATAACGTCGTTTGTTACGTAGACGCAAAAAAGGCGTTCGACACCGTCAACTAGACATTGCCTATGGTACAAACTTAAAGCATTGGCATAAGTGGATTATTCTTGGCGCGGTGAAAATCTCTCTAATCACAGTCGCGATGTTGCGGTAACGGCTGAACAATCACGTCACGCGGAATCTGTTTAACTGTCAAACAACGGCGGTAAAACAAGGTTGCAAATTTGCGCCGGAGTTATAATTACGGCCATATACATCAAACGACCTTGCAGAGGAAATCAAGTAACCTTCGATGTGGAGTCCCACGAATTGGTGATAGCAAATGATCTCTATTCTTCTTATACGCTGACGACGTGGGCGTTATTGGGCCGCCGATGAGCCCCTCCTTACAACGGATGATGAATTGTTTTGCATAATTGGGTGTTGGAAGTGGCGTCCTTTACGGTCCACGTCGAAAAACCAACGTTATTCACTTTAGAAACAAAAAGTGTACCAAACGAATTTCCAAGTTCACATGTGGCGAATCTTAATATCCAGACTATCCGATCGCTAATAAATACTTTGGGTATATGGTTTACTTGAACACTTAGACAATGGAGCTTACTGTCAAGGAATCTAGGCGAAATCAGCAAGTCGAGCACTCGGCGCACTATACGCAAATTTAGATTTCGCATGGGTGGCATGTCGTTTGGTGTTTTTTAAGAAACCTTTATGAATCGTTAGTGGAGCCCGTATTTTCTACTGTGCCGGTATATGGGGATTAACTCTTAACCGTTTTTGTTCAAAACCGTGCAAAACAAGGCCGGGCGCTACTTTCCTTGCTCCGGGAAAAAAAATGCTATCAAACGTGGCGACAAGAAGGCGACCTTGGGTGGAACTTCGTGTGCAACGAAAACAGAAAAATAGAAGTATGTTAGGCTTTGGCTAAAACTCAAGTGCCTGTGACCCCGGCGTCCTCATAAAAAACAATTCATATCTGGTCACTCTCTCGAGGAAGAAGCTGGATTAAACGAGTGGAATCAGATGTTAGAATATACGGAACTTGAAACTCTCTATAGAACCTACCCCTTGTTATTAATATCAGGTCTCAATAATCAAAACTAGTATTCAAACAGGAAGGATGTAACTAACTGGTATAGACATAATGTGGAACGACTCGCGGTCAAGACAACAGAAATAAGCTTAGGACCTAAACCGAACGTATAAAATAATCTTATGCTCCGAACCATTGTGACGTTAATAATGAACTATAAACATCCGACAACAATTAGCCAAAATTTCCGCGTGGGACTTGAAAACTTTTAAGTAGAGACGGAAAACGGTATTCTTATCCTGTTTATAACCTTTACAGAAGAGAAAAATGTACTTTGTGGAAATTCAGGCCTATAGAAGAGAGACTCATTTTCTGATAGATTGGTGACTTTTACTCAGATTTGAAACTTCTCTATACAACAATCCACCCAGCATCTTTTATTTACAAGACTTCACAACTTGATTCTTCTCTTAAATTAACAAATTTCTTATGCAGAATAGCGAACCTTCAAATGCCACGTTAGCGGCCAATATATAACATGTACAAGACGAAGATTATGTTTTGATTTTGTTTAATAATAATATGTACTTAGTACATGCTTTTTTAAGAATCCCAACCTATATAATGGATACTGATCAGGTATCTCCTTACCGAATATACGATAGAACAGGCACCATTTTACGATCGTGACGAATTTTTAAACTGGATAATTTGATATTTTTAAATAATATATATTCTTTTAAGTGTCTCGTAAGTCAGATCGCTGGGCATTTTATTCTAATTAGGTAAATTATTTTATCATAGGCTGTTTTTTTACCCTGTTTGTAAAATGCTGTGACACTCTAAATAAATAAAATATTTGTATTGTTATTGGATGTGAATGGGTTATATTGGCGTGTTTCGGCGGTATGTAAGAGGTAGATACAGCACAATTGTGTGGATATGAAGTCGAATGATATGGGGTGGTCTCGGCGGTAGAATGAGATTAAGACTACACAATTGTTGGATGATAATGGCTTTTTTTTTATACATGGTGGTGGTTCTCGGTGGTAGGATAAGCCGAGACAGCACAATTTATATATAATGGCTATGATATGTGTGTCTCCGGCGGTTGCCCTGGGTAGGGCGTTTTCTACGTGTGTGTTGCTTGCTAATCTTCGGCGGCGAATGGCGTTCGAGTGAGTAGCAGCGAGTAGAAATAGGGTCATATCAGTTCCACTATTACAAGAAGACACTTTCACGTAACTATACCGTAGTTCCCCAAAACAACTACTCTTTTTCGCAACTTAATCTATTCTTTGACGGTATGATCCTTTTTCTTATTATTAGATATTATTTCTTATATTCTAAACAAACACCTTTAGAGCCTTTCCGGGTAAAGTCGGTGAACGTAAAGAAAGAAGGTAAAGCCGTCTTTTTACAACGCAATCAGTAGCCACTGGATTGGACCTAAGTTATAAAATAGATTAAATCAATATGATTTGAGATAGTGTAGCAGATTTATTGAAAGGCAAATAATATTCTTCGTAAATAAAGTATGTTTTTTTAACAAAAAAACAGAAATAAAATATATAACCGAAATGATAACATTCGTCCGCATATTAGATTATATGCGGTTTCCCAATCTCACGCGCATCAGTAATCAGCCTCCTATTTGTTATCCAATTTTAGTGAATAATATGGTTTGAATAGCAAAGAATACAAACACAATAAAATGACCTTTGTTCTATAATACTAATGAACCATTCAGGTGCGATCAACATATGAATATTTTTTGTCTTTATAGATGTCAAAAAACAATTTTACGCCATAATCTAAGTCATGTTTTTACATTAAATATGACGTTGGGTTGTTTACATCTGTAGACGAAAATAGCAGAATACCGTGACCAACAATGCAGTTTATATCGCTCACGGTTATTGAAAAATAGTCCAGAAAAAACATGGCAAATGTTTAACATTACCCACAGCAGATATAGGGTTACATCATATATGTCGGTCATAACGGATGAATATAAATAATCCGATTTTAAAGATGCCCAGCCGCTGACAAATGGTATTTTTTTTCACAATAAAAAACAAGGAGCAGAGATTTATACTTTTTCTCAGTTTAAAAGTTACTTCTTTAAACAACCATTAACAGCCACTGAAAAAGTTTTGAAATATAAAAATAATTAAATGCATCCCAAAAAATCCCGTGGCAACTATATCCTATTGAAATGAAGTCACTGATTGCGCATGCACCAAAGGCAAAATAAACTATTTTCATATTATTTTTTTGTTACATTAGAATATATATACACGATAATAATCAATTATTGTTCAATAATGAAATATCATTTATGGCTCTGTCGGCGGGTGGAGCATCTTTAACATTATTGTTTTGTTTAATTTTGCATGGCAGTTAAAATAATGTAATGTTTAAGTGATAGCCCTCATCATCTTTCTAAAGAAACCACTGAATATGTTTTCTTCGGAATTAAATGAGCTGCGCCAACGCGTTTTAAACGTGAATATCATGTTCAACAGAGAGTGTGGTTTAAAGGACGACCAGGAATATAGCGTATGTGAATGCGTGCTGCGTGGTTTGAGAACGGTTCAGTATAATACGTGTTGTTTCGTCTTGTAATAGAGAAACTCTTGCCCCTTTTGTAGTGCTATCCCACTGAATCACACCGACGAAAAGACAAAATAAATGCACCTCCAAACAACAGATTTTTAATAGAAAACATTTTAATCAGCAATGGCCGTTTAGGAGTTCATATCAGCATCATACTGTGATTATGTTACTATGTATAATGTGACGATCGTAAGTTGTATCCAAAAATAAAACTGTCAGAAAGATGATACCCGCTTTTGCCAATTTCAATAACAGCACGAATAAAGGAGTAGAATGATATGAAAGTAGAAAAAAGAAAGCTCCACTTCTCCAGTTCCGTCTTATCTCGAGTGCCCACCATTTTATATCTGAAGAGCGTCTGTTAACGTATCACAGGTGTAAATTAATTCTCTGATAGAGACGATGAAACACCCCGTTAAATAAATTCTTTTGAAAAAATACGTTTTGTAATAAAAGTGTCTGTCCAGTGACCGTAAATCTGATGTACGAGGGTCCTTTAGAGTAACACCTATCCATAATGATTCTCTTTTTATGTCCCTGGCAACTGTCCCCACATACTGACCGATAACTACTGCCTGGATTAATATTGTGCTTTATCGTCAATACGATATGCTTTTTATCCGTCAATACGATCACGTGAATTTGTTCCTATATCTGAGGCACTTTTCTAACTTGACCCAAACTTGAACCTTCGGTGAATGAAAGTCATTCAAGTCCGCTAAAACGTGAGCGTCACATTCACCGAATGATCGTCATTTTTACGATATCGAAAAATCTCGTATGGCGGTGGCCGTCTTTTTCATTGGGACTCATTGACAAGGTATGTATTGTTTAGTAATTCTTTAATGGGTATTTGATTGTTAATTTGAAGTATTTTTCATTTTCTTTTCAGTGATATATCACACTGTTAATATGAATTACGGTGACTGTTTTGTGAATGGCGCTGTATTATTTCCACATGGCAAGTAAAAGGAGGACTCTCATTCGGTTAAAGTGAATGAAAATCTTTAACCGTCCGCATCAAAGAATCGTCTCGCTTCGCGAGCGAAGCAAAGATAAGGAACTGTCAAATTGCTATTCGTTTTTGAATGCCATAATGGTTGCAGGATAAACAGAATACAAAGTGGGGGTTTAGTATCTTACAACAAGGTTTATTTGGTGCTCGACACGAAAGCCGAGAATGACTCGCAAAGCCATCGTCATCTCAGCTTCTAAGTCTCGCACCAAAATAAAACCTTGTATTGTAAGATACTAACGGCATGTATTCTTCTATATAAAGTAATTTGTTATCGAAGTGATATCGGTTTATAAGTTGGGGAACTGGTTTGAATTAAAACAATACACATGTAATCTGGTGTATAGATGAATATAATGTTCGATCAATATCCGCTGATTTCCCTAATCAGGAGAAATTGTACTATGTCTAAACATCTCTCGTCTAGCATCACTTTCTATGTCGACCAATCTTGTTTCGCAAAGTGTAGTCTATAATATATTAAGATCACACGTCTTTGTTGCTATTTCAGGAGAAATATCTCTTGTGTTTTTACTAAATAACAATTCCGCTTGCAGGAACCGAAGATGTACACAAAAATGATAAAGTCATGATAATATCAAAATTTTTGTAACGAAATCGGGCATTAATGATTGTTTATTACTGACAATTGATTGTTTTGAATTCTAATAAAGAATAGTTATCTACCGATGAAATATTTTCAAGAGAAATAAATTATCTATTACCAAGACCTATTTCTTCTGCCCCAAGGTCAGATCGGTATTATCGTCCCACTCCGTAGTTCTCGGTCATATTATGTATTCAATGTGTCCTGTAGTTTGTTATCAAACGAACATCATTGTAAGTTTTATTTTGTAATACTTTCTTAAGACCCTATATTTCCATTGAATGATAATTAAACACTGTTCTAATTGGCATTAAGGAAAAGCACATTAATGTCGGATCTAGAATTGGTATTGCTGTAGTTATTGCGAGAAAGGTGTTTGGCCAAACAGAGAAACATACTATGTACCTGATGTCTAATGGCGAAACGTCACTTTCTGTTGGCGGTAATGACGGAAATTAAAAACACGTCAAGAATGACAACTGAGAATTAAATAAACACTCGACAAAGTATTATATTGGGCTCCGAATTGATTAGCGCGTGGGATGTCAAATAAATATTACGACCAATCAGTGAGGGAGTTTATTAATCTGTCTGGTTCGATGTGTTCGAGCGCTGTGACCTGTGTACCTCTACAGGGCAAATAATGTCTACCATGGCGAGAGTGTTTGGTGGGAAGGGCGGCATTTGTTAGCAAGCGCACGTGTTACTCATTTGGCCGTTGGTAATTATACTCTTATGTAACAAATCTGATAATTCTGTTTTATACAATATCAACCGTTAAAAATATATTATTAACGGAAATTTGCTTAATTTTGTGTTTATGAATCCCATTGTCAAAACGTTAAGTTCTGTGAGTGAGAACTTGGTATATCAAAATGAAAGATATTGAATATAAAGATATTATCAGTCATATCAACACTAATCCCGTGCACCTTATGCATGATATCTTTTAGAGAAATGTCAAGGCGTAGTCAAACAAATATATATTAGAGATTAGCGTCAATTATTTATATAGAGGTACAATTTATACAACCCATGTCAACTTACGACTCGTATACCCTTCGTAAATTGAATCATTTCGAATAGGATCATCCTCTCCATCTCTGTTTGTCACTATGTTACGCATTTTCACAAAGGTGAACTGGAATAAACCAAATATGAAAAACAAACGGTCTATAGACATCTTACTATCGCCATTTTCGGTTTAAGAGAATAATCTCAGTCAGCAATCAATTCCATTTCTGGTGGTTTTTGGAATCACTGATCCATGCTGGAAATCGTTCTTCACTGCAAGTATGCAGACTATTTGCATGTACATCCAATAATACTATGTTATCTTAGGATGAGTGTTCTAGTGCGCTGTTTAAAATGTTTACCAACAAAGGAAATTATGATCTTGTGAGCATATACACAACACATCGGCATACATGGAAGGTCGTCTTACATAACCTGGCTGTTAAAGATGTTAATTAATCAAAAACAAACAAACATATATGAGCCCCCAGTGTAAGTTTCATCATTCGGATGTCCCCAATTTTGACTTACCGCTTCGTGAGTTTAGTGTTTCTCCGGCGCGAGGTCTTTGATTCGGCCGACGTGAGTCTAATGAATTTTGTTGATGTGAGTCTAGTAAATTCCTCGAGCGAGAAGCAGTTCCAATTTCGATATGTAACTACAAGAATTGTTTTTTAGACCTATATTTCAGCCAGTCTCTCTTTTTTTCATTAAACTCTTGTATTTGTTATTCTGATTCCTGTCCATGTTTGTTTTATCTGTTTACATTATTATTGTCCTACCGTAATGTTTTCTAATACCGTTACAACAATTGGTAGCGACAAGCTGGAGAAACTTTTCCTATATATGAGGGCGATGCACTTTTGAGTTATTTTCTTGGGTAAACAGTTATAATGTCATGTACTTCTCATATAGTTCAATCTTCATTTTATGTCGAGAGATTTAAGCATTAAATTATAGCATGAGAAGTGTTGCTATTCCCTAATAACCTTGGTATAACATCGGTGTTCAGCAACAGCGGTCTTTACTGGAACGCGGTTTATACTTCATATAATCCATATTAAAGTTTGTTATGAAATAGGTTTTCCGTTTTTTCTCATTTATTGTACATAGTACACATACAATGAAGATGGAGTGTGAATTGTTGACCCCCCGTCATGTCCGGACTATTATCGTTTATCTTAGCCGTCTCAAACGGATCAGGGTATTCCAGCCGTTACATCCGTTAACAATCAAATCCTCGTTCATCTTGAATTTAAAAACGAATATTCATATGTACAAAAACCTTTTCGATAACAGAAATTAAAAGCAGACACGAAGAGTAATACTATCACTAAAATAAAAACAGCAAAAACGATTTCTTTCGATCGTTTTTCATGAGCACGGAGTTCTTTAACTGATAATCGCGGACGCGAGATTTTTATACCGTTTAAGAGTGAGAAGTATTCCAGACAAAATACTACTCTAGTACAGCTATAGAATTTTGTTTTAAACGCGAGATATAGTACATGGTATACTTCATTCTATATATTTTGATGAAGTATGAATTTCAGCGATAGGAAAGTGCGATCACTTTCCGGTATAAATATCCCAAACGCCATATCGTTAATGTCATTTCTGTCTCTCCCTGTTAAAATCGCATTCGGAGTACTTAAAGCATTAATTTCATACTATTGATATTCTGTCTGATTAACTAATGCCATCATCAGCATCATCCTCTCACACGTGCCTTCGTGCTATCAATAGGGTTACGCTTTTGTTTTCATAACACAAACAAAACATACGCTAATTGTTTTGGCCAAAGCGAAGATTGCACAGATGTTTTATCTTGTAAAACAAAGCAGCCACTAGACAAACTAAATCTTGCGGAAAAAACCGATAAGATGTTACTATATTGAACGTGAATAGATAATACTCCAAGTATCATATTCTAATAAATGTCCCGGTGAGTCTATGTGATTTGAAATCTCTATTTTAAATCATGTTCGACTATTCAGATCTGTTGGTCGGGCGTCCTTACAAATCATCAAAATTCTGGCCGTCCTTACAAGGGCCGTCCATACAACTCATCAAACAATTTGTGGTTAATAATATACTTTGTTTAATATGAAATAAAAAGTAAATTTTAATATAGTGAACTTTAAAACAAGCTTCGTAACCACTTATTCTATTTTTGCTTTTATTTTGATTAAATTAATAAAGGTATAAAAGTTGTCTAGACGATAAGTCATATAGAGTATTGAAGGTATGCAGAATCGGAAAACCTGGGCCGAGGAATGTTTAATCATAGTGGTATAATAAAAGATCGGACATAAATTACAACATTTTAAACTAAGTTTTAAATGCGTCAGCGTGCATACCTTGTCCGGAGGATATAGCTGTTATAATTAAACGCTGTCATAATTGCATGAGTAAGTCAACACGACTATTATCTGATATATGATGTAAATACACCAAGAATGCAGGTTTTCACAGACACCGGAAAACAAGAACAATAAATTGTTTTTCGATTCAGCAACTTATTTAAAGCATATTTAATTGATAAAAAGTCAGCAGTTTACAATTATAACTAACATGTCCTGCGGTTTTGAATATTAAGTTACATTGTTATATTAATTATTATGAAACTCGAGTTGCGGATGGGTGTGTTGCTTGTAGCAATGTCGGCTTACTTCTGTGATATAGCACTGATATATACAAATGGAAAAGTTCCACTAATAAGCAAGAAGACCAACACTATATACCACAGTCTCGCCGCAAAACACGCGGAGCTGAAGTTTGGTTTCCGAGTTCCGTTTAAGCTAAACGAACTTCAGTTTCCGAGTTCCGAGTTCCGGTTAAGTAAACGGAAACCAGTTTCCGAGTTTAAGGGAATTTTTTTTTGATCCTTTTAGATAAAATAATTATATATTGCTAAAGACCATATGAGAAGGGTGTTGCCTTCTTTTTTTTCATGGGTTAGCAGTTATGAATACCACTTTTTAATTTTGTTTTCGGATCAACTACATTCGAGTTAAGAAATAAATTAGCTAATAACAACTTAAAGAGGCCCTGAGAAGTTCACACACTCCTTACATTACTTGATTTCTAATTGTATCAAGTACATGTAAACTACCGCATTGGTTCAAACTGTGAGCCCAGCTTATCCAAAATACACAACCACGTTTGTCTACAATGGTGTTATAACGCGAAAAAGTGGGGGGGTTTTGTGAATTAAGCAGAACCGCCGATATGGACAAAGTGGCAGAAGCAGACACGAGATACTGCATTTTTGCTCTTGACAGAAATTTGAATTTAGAATATATCCGAAATTTGTTGGTAGACGGCCAATCTTGATACAAAATCCAAAGCTGAGGATACAATTCTCTGAAAGTTTCTTACTCCTGACAAAGTGTTTTTATTGGTCAAACAGGGCGCATTTTAATCCAGTTCCCGACACTTAACGATATCTAAGAATAAAATAATATCAAAACCAATCGCGATAGATACTATGCTCTATCTTAATCATTCATTCCAACATTAGGAGAAAAATGGCGAGAAAATTCTGTTCTTCTGAAAGGTTACATGAATACGAGGACGCGATAGGCCAAATTAAATATACTAATATGAGTATTTTCTTTTCCTTGGTAAGTGTTTCGTAAGGTGTCAGTGTAGTTATCGGAATCAGATCAACGTCGAGTTCACGTGGATTTGTATTTATGAATGACAGCGCGTTAGGAAGTATGGCGTACTTAGAGAGGAATGTAACTTTAAGCTCTGGTTTTCTGTAAAGAATCAGTAACCCATTGGGTAAAATATAGAAAGTGGAGAAAACATAATATCAATCAGTATCAGTCACTATAGCTTTCGGGGTATTGTTTTTTGGGTAATAAGTATGTTCAATTTGTAAAGTTAATGATATGACTGAAGGCAAGGCCTTAAAAGGCGCAAGCCAGATGTTTTTAATGTGAATATGCACGACATAAGGAAGAGCGAAGCTGCTCTATTTGTTTATTTTATTTCCTATTTCCATGCAGAAGACATAATTTAGAAATATAAAGGACACACTTTAAACTATAGAAGTATATGATTGTAATATTGGTCTTAGCATACAAACCGAAGAAATAAACTAAAGGATTAGGTTTTCTGATCCATTCAAGGCCTGAAGCTGCTGCGTATGCGTATGCATTGCATTAGTTAAATATATTGTTTACGGGAAAGAGTAACCGGACAACGCACAACCTCCCCATAATTTATGAAAATGGCGGCCTGCAAAACTGAAGCTGTCAGTGTGTAGGATTGAATTTTGAAGATTGTGTTTTTCTTATATTTTCCGTGTATCTGTTACATTAGAAGTGCTTCGCAACTTCGTGCCCTTATTAAATGTTATTAATATCGTATCCAGTTTGTGATTCCATTGTATGGAGTTGAAATATTAAGATAAACGATACAATTAGGCAAATACAAACTCCCGACGTTGTAGAGTTTTTGTTATGAAATTGTTCTGTAATCGAAGATTTCCAAATAGTAACTACTTTGATATAGGGACAACGAAATTATACAATTTGAGAAACACTGATTGGTGATCGGCTACATTGGTAAGTGTAGAATAATCTAATAGGAATTGGAGTATGTTATTGATTTTTTCGTACCTCCGCGTCGATCATAGCACTTCCTGTCTGCGCCTCAAACGCTGATTGTGGTGGGATGTGGTCGGTATACATGTATCCGTTTATTAACTACATCTAGCCACAACATGCATATTGTTAGATACCTTAGCATTGGAGAATAAATAACTCCAGACAAGTCAAATGAATAAACTAAAATAAATGAGAATCTCTTATCTAATACAACACCGAATCAATCCTAGCAATCGAATTATATTAATGATTGTGATTACTCCTGACCGACTCGGTAATCGACAACCGGTTCATTGTCGCCCTTAACAGTGTTGGTCACGACACGATCAAGGTCCTATATTGTACTTTCAGTATATCACAATTCCTGTCTATTTAATGAAAACAATCATCACAAGTAGTGGATGGTTTGTTAATATTCATTATATATGTCAACAATATACAAATATTTGACTTTTTGTAGGTTAATACGAAAATGTTAAACCTAGAAAAGGTGATATTCCCCGAGGCCGAAGCCGAGGGAAAATACACTTCCAAAGGTTTAACAATTCTCGTATTCTATCAGAAAGCCAATACTTGTTTTTGTAATATGAGAACGATAACACTGATTCTATAGTTGAAACCAATTTTGAAATAACTATTTGAACTGGGACAATTTTGAAGCAGGACAGACCAAATGGTTAATTAATCAAGAATTTTACCGTACCGCAGTAAGTTCTTTAAGTACTTCTGCTGTACTTCTAATGAATAATCACTTTCGAACATATACTACATTGTGTAAAGCATTTTCTTAATTCACTGTTGTCTGCCATGTTGGATTTTGGCTATGCCTGAATGATCGGCATGCTCTATTTTATTGGTCAAAATATGGAAGAGAACAGGAATCCCTGTGTCTATTTATAGCCAGGTACCCGATTTGCAATGTCACTTCTGAAACAGTGTTCATTGGTCTCAGGTGACATTACAATTTGTCAAGAACTGTCTGGCGGCTAGACCAATCAGAATGAGAAAAATGTAGCACGGTTTACCAGTTTCATGTAAAAGGTATGTCAGAAAGTGATGCAGGCCAGGTTTACACAGTTAACATATATAAAGGCATGTCAGACGTGATGTAGCAAAGGTTTACCAGTTTAACATAAAGAAAGACAGTGTCAGAACGTGATGTAGGTTAAAGTTTTACAGTTTCTTTATAGAAAGGCAGTCAGAAATGTGATATAGGCAAGGGTTACCATTATAACATGTAGAAAGGCAGTCAGGCCGTGAGTAGGCAGCGGGTTTACCAAGTTGTACATGTGTAAAGGCAGTCAGAACGTGAATGTAGGTACGGGTTTAACCAAGTTTTACATGTAGAAAGGATGTCAGAACGTGATGTAGGCAATGGATTACCAGTTTACATATGTATTTGGCATGTTTATACGTGATGTAGGCACGGTGTTTACACAGTTAACATATAGAAAGGCCATTTCAAACGTGATGTAGGCAACGGTTTACCAGTTACATTTATAAAACGATCGTATATTCATTTGTTTCAAAACAAAGATGCATCAGCATGGCTCTCAGCGCTTACCACATATTTATGTGTTTTCTTTAGGTCACCTTGACCATAGGTCATGGTGACTTACTGCGAATAGTCTTTTATCCGTCGTCGTGCCGTTCGTCCGTTAATAGTTCCTTTGTGATAACTTGAGTAAATATTTCACGAAGTTTTAAATAAACTTTGTGTGTGGACTAACATTGGAATGATATCGGGAAGAGTTCGAAAAACCGCATGATTTCGACGGTAATGTACGGAGTTACTGCCCTTTGCACTAATAATTACATTTGGATCTCGTGATACGAGATAACTTTTAGTAAATATGGAATCCAAAGTTTATGGAAAACTTTGTGTAGATCTAACATTGGAAAATCTCGGCGCAGTTCGAAAATCAGCTTGATTGACAGGTAACTAACGGATGTAATTTCCCTTTGCAATATTAATTATTGAACATGTGACCGATAACTTCAGTAAGTATAAACCAAGCTTAATTAAATTTTTTTTTATGTAGACTGACATTAGAAATATTGTCAGAAAACGCATTCGAAAATCAGCTTTGATTTGAACGCATAATTTTGCAGAAGGTTGTGCCCTTTGCACTAGTATTTATATATGGACCTTGTGAATACTAATAACTTGAATAAATATGCACTCAGCTTCATGAAATTTGTATTTTGATTGAAATTGGAAATATCCAGGAACAAATTCGAAAATCGACCTGATTGGATCGTAACTTACGAAGTTATTTGCCCTTATGATTATAGTTAATTAATCTTGTTGTGAACATGAGTCAACTTTCAATAGAATAAATATGTACTGAGCTTAAATGAAACTTTTGCAGACTAACATTGAAAAGATCTCGGACGAGTTTTGAAATCAAGCATAATTCAAATGTAACCTTACGGAGTTATTGCCCATTGCGTTTATAATTATTAAATCTGTGAACATGTTACTTTGTGTAAAATATGATCCGAGCTTATTGAAACTCGTATAATATGACTAACATTATAGAAACATCTCGAACAACTTTGAAATAAGTGATTTTTAACTCTAACGTATTAACGGAGTTATGGCCTCTTTGCAATAAATAATTATGAACCTTGGAACACGGTAATAATGAGTAAATATTGCCCAAGCTTAATAAATCTTTGTATGTCATATTTCGTGAACAAAAGGACACAGTTGGATAGTAAATTACATCACTAATTTGAATCAAATATCAGGTTAGAACGAATATAGAGTACCACGTGCCTACTAATATCTTTCGACCGTTCAAGGCCGCAATGGGTCTTGTGTGTTTTTACAGAGCCAACAAACATGAAGAGTTGTGGCGATATTATGTTTTCAATTCCTTATTGTAAGATTCGATTGTATTAATTGTAAACAAGCATTAACACCAAATTTTTGGAACCTTTTCTTAGGCTCTCAAATGGTATTAAATCATGATTCTGATCTACAGAACTCTGGTGGTTTTAAATCAAGATAATGCTCTTCAACTAATAGCATCATATATTCGATAACACATGGAAATACTCCCCTCTTACGGCACAAAGTAAGGCTCCTTGTTTCTGTCAATGTTATTTACGCTTTTTGCAAAGATTTTTAAGTTAAGATAAATTATTAAGCGTAATATTTTAATTCAATCCGCATCCTTAATATTGACGATGTGTTGTTTTAAAATGTTATTTGTTTCGTAATCTTTTATTCAAATTCTCCCCATTATCGTTGTGATATATTTGCTAATGTAACTTTTGAGACAATATTATAAAGACCGGGGATTTAGAGGTGGATATGAGAGTCAGAATCACCTCGTTATTTAATAGTATTGATAAGACTTTATATACCGCGGACAGATATACACGTGGTTTATGGTCACGAGGGAGCCTACCGTAATAGCGAACAGATAAGCACATGGCGAGTGATTTAAGCTAAATGTCACCCCACAAATAAAGTCTGGCCGCGTATTGAATTATTTGGGGCAATGAACTCACTTCCTTAATCTGTATAGTTTGTAAATGATGGAGAATGATAATTCCTCATATGTCCTTTTGCACTTCTTCCATTTTTCTTGTTTGTGTGTGTTTTTTAATCATAAAAGCTGATGTTTACTTTTACGTATATATAATTGGCGCTGATACTTATTGATATTTTGTACCTTCCTGTCTGAGAGAAGTTTATCATCAGCGTCTGTCCTTTTGCACTGAAAATATCTCGCGTTATTATTGGCTTACGTTTTCTTTATTACGAAGACGCCGACGACAACACAGCAGTCCCGTAGTTTGACGGCATTTCCGAACAATCTGTCATATAAGGCATGTTTATTTCTGATTTTGTAGCTTGGAGAACCTACATTACCCATTGTCGTCATACTTGATCCGCTGTTGGTGCCACACTCATATATGGGCGATGTTAACACCTTTGAACATGTGTTGGTTATTTGCCATTGGCATGTACATCTGAATTTTTCATCATTTCTTTAAGCGTTTCCGATATAAAATTCTCCAAACAAGCTTTCAATCGAGACACCGAGACTCTGCAATATGATATAGGTTAACAGCGAAGTGAGAAGTCACGCGCTTGTTTCAGAGGCATCTGATGGAATCATCCTAATCTATACTTACTTCCATTGTTTTGCATTTTTACGTACAATTCGTCTTTTCGAATTTTTTTCTTTAATCTTGAATTAAGAATCTGTTACTGGGGAACACTTCTGAGATATAAATAACACTTCTTTATTCAACACACTGAATGGAAAACATCCACACTTCCCATTGTTGGGTGTTCGGGCTATCTGGAAACAAGGATTTATAAAAGGACCAGTATTCAATTGGCACGATTAAGGCAGCCTATAAGTTTCTTTCTGGTTTTTTTTGCGAAGCTTGGTTACAAGATTTTCGTGGGGGTCGGAATCGACACCAAAGGCTACTAGTGTATTTATAGAAACGCCTTATTTCTTTACTGGGTTCATGTTTATATGATCCTGAAATAATTGAAATGCAATACGTGTCCTAAGTAAAATAGTATGACGATGTGGTGCCTAAAGTACTCAGCAATACTTTTATAGGTTATCTCAGCGCATGTATACCTTATAATTATAACCAATAATTTAATTGCAACACCGCGAACTATCAGGAAAACGCTAATCGACAACTATCGTTTTCTACTTACACGACCGTCGGGCTGATTCTAATCAGAGCAACCTAAACAAGCCAATCAACAGCGGGTAATTTAAGGAATAAGCGTTTCCTTGATTGGGATGTGAGGTTAAGTCTTGTCACTGCACGCTGTGACCAGTCGTATGAATTATTAAAGCCTCTAATTTATCGTGACAAAGACACATGCGTGATGAACCATATAGTTTCCCCGCAGAGTAAACAGCTGCTAGGCTTAATATCTATTAATTCAGGGGACAGTTTCTCGGTCGACCGATTCTTTGCTTGTGCCTGTCTATTTGGAACAGAGTTAATTCAGTAATTTTTGTAATTGAAATAATACATTACAGCATAAACTGTTTTCATCTTATGGCGGCGTGGTGTTTGTTTGTTGGTCTTGTTAAAAGCCTATGAACAGCTAGGTCATTTAAGGGAATGCGTCTTCTGTCTGTAAGATGTTTTCTCATAAAACATACCACCAAACCCCAACCAACTCACATCGGTCATTTTATACGGATAGACGGTGCAAAACCAGTCGTTCTAGTCTCTTTATGGGCCACAGGCACGTTATAATGGTTTCAAACAGAATGATTCGTACAGGATGAATCTAGAATCAAAGAATAACACGAAACAGTTCATCAATTCTGAACATCGTATGTTGATGATTTTTATATCGCGCGTGAATGTTTTAAAAGAGATTTTTTGAATACGAACAAATTTCAGGGATTCAGTGAACGATCTAACGTTTATAGTCTTTTTAAAACAAAAACCTATATCAACATGGAATAACTAATTGATCATAAGTGTTGATTTCCTGTTGTAAATGGTTGGTTCCTGTTGTGCATACATTACACATTATGTGATCACTACAAATTTCTGTAATCACTACACGTGTGATCACTACACACTCTGTGATCACTACCACTCTGTATCACTACACACGTCTGTGATATATATACACTCTTGATAACTACACATCTGTGATCACTACACACTCGTGATTAACTACACGCTGTGATCACTACACACCTGTGATAACTACACACTCTGTGATTACTACCATTCTATGATCCCCTAAAACACATTCTAATGATCACTACAACATTCTGTGATCACTACAACACTCTGTGATCAACTACATCTCTGTAATCACTCCACACTTTGTGATCACATACAAACACTCTGTGATCACTACACATCTGTGATCACTACATCACTCTGTGATCACTACACATTATGTGATCACATACACATTCTGTGATCACTACACATTCTATGATCACTACACACTCTGTGATCACTACACACGCTGTGGTCACTACACACTCTATGATCACTACACACTCTGTGATCACTACACATTCTGTGATCACTACACACGCTGTGATCACTACACACTCTGTGGTCACTACACACTCTGTGATCACTACACACTCTGTGATCACTACACACTCTGTGATCACTACACACTCTGTGATTACTACACATTGTGTGATCACTACACATTCTGTGATCACGTCACACTCTGTGATCACTACACATTCTGTGATCACTACACACTCTGTGATCACTACACATTTCGTGATTACTACACATTCTTCGATCACTACACATTCTCTGATCACTAGTATTTGTATCTGTCTTCTCCTGTGTTATGCACAATATTACTTATAGGCTGACGACCATTTCGTCTGTTATTAATTGAGCGATAATTTCTATTATATGTTTGATGGCTTTGATAAGAAAACGGAATTTAAGAAGTTTAATATTTTGTCTCACGGCTCTGGTTGATCTACACCTGTGCTATTTGTTATATACAGCACAATTCTTCTTACAAACATCTTTTGCATTCAACATGTAAAAATCGTCATGTTTGGTTGTGGATTCTGTTTAAACCGATTTTAAACGCTTAGTCTAAGTTGCAATTATTGTTTATGCATTCGTTGTTACAGCGATATAGTGGTTGATAGTTTATTCTTTATATCTGAACTGGAAGTTGTTTCCTTGGCACAACCGGTAACGCGCCTAGTCATTTGCAAATGATGGGTCCCGTCTAGACAATCAATTTTAGCTCGAACCGATTTTTAGATTTTTCTTACAGGGAATTCGATGTTTTTTTCCACAAATGTACTGTTTGTATAATATTACATTAAAAATACAATAATGGAATGTGACAATGTTTGGATGGCTTTTCGCGGAAACTTTTTTTTGACATAACAGGTAAATCTATTTTGTACTTTCTACATTTTGTTTTGATGTCACAAAACAATGTTTTCATCAATGGTAAATATTTACTTATAAATGTATTCATATTTTTTAAATGTGAATGTGTGCCTCGACATGAGAATTCAAAAGATCATGACATAACCGAAGCAGTTATGTTTCTGATGATGCAAACTTAACTCTTTTTGTAAAGCATTTGTGTTAATCAATTTTGAAAGGCCGGATATGCATGAACATCTTTGTGTTGTTCGTGAGTTTTATGACACCATTATTGCCTTACATTATGACCTTATAGTATTAACTATACACATATGCATTTAGCTCTGTATCTCAGGGAACAGTTTTGTTTTGAAATGAAGTATTAGTGTTGATGACGTGAATCTTCTGTAAAATGAGGATTTTATTATAAGGTGAATCCGATTTTGTACATAACAGACTTTAGACAGATTGTAAGTGGACTCGTTATGAATTTAACCATGCCTTTTAAACATATATGAAGCCTATTCACAAAGAGACTGATAGTTCAATAACCTTATTGTCCCACACGAACAGTTTAGGTGTTAGTATATGGCCAAGGTAAATATATACTAAAATATTAAAATAAATGTTACTTTATTGGTGCCTGAAGTTATCAGGAATCCTCCACGGCGAACTTCACTGTATTGATTAATGGAAATGCTCATTTATCGCCGACAACATGTAATTTGATCATCATTTTTGTTTAAGCATGCCGTTCCCTGTTAATGTTATTAATAAATTAATGAGAAAACGTGAATCCTCTTCTATATCACATGTACTTTAACCGTTTATAAACCAAACCATAACTACCTGTATATGTTCTACCGGCGGAGGAGACAATAAGATCGAGATAAAACTTCAGGTGAATCCGCACTAAGATACACTGGATATGTATATAGCGAATACTTGTACCGTTCGTTTATTACGGCGCATGCCATGCTGAACAAAACACGCAAGTTTTTTGTCGGTTATATACGGCGAAGATGGGCACATATGTATAAACAGAAGGAATTAGTCAGTAATGATTTTTACACTGAAACAGTTTTGTATTAATGGCGAGGGAAGAAAGGCAGTAGATAGACGTTATTTGACTTAGTGTTTTGGGATTGTGTGTTCGTCTGCCGATAACGTTTGGATTGATACGTCGTTAGCACAGACAGCGCACGTGCATGTTACACCACCCCAAGGATCGGTACGTATCGCCAGCATCATGGTTACGTTATGAAAAGGCAGATTATCCATGTACATCTTTTTTTGCTCTTTCTTCATATCACCATCGTGTTGTCAGTTTTTAAGCTAGTATCTATAACATCATCCCTGTGAACCTTTACGTTTTGCGGGGGTTACTCCTCAAATGATCTATGCATGAATTTGCAATGTTGACATTTGAGCTCGTTAATGATGCTGCAGATCTACTGATTGAAATGCCAGACACCCCCAATAGAGCTGGCATTCAGTGTCTTATAATATCGTATCATAATTCCGTTGTATAATCCACGTGTACTGCTGCAGCACTAGATGTTATAGAGTAAAATACCATTTACCGGATAAAGCCGGTCTGTTGACACGGGTACGTAGATTAACAGATTGACATCACCAAGTTACGATGTTGTTTCCTGAAGAGGTATGGGCTAAAACAATGAAAGTTACATGCAGTGAAGACTTTATTACTGCAGTCGTTTCAACATTGAAGTTATTTTCCACTATCGTGCAAATTATATCACCTTTGGTTTTTCGTTTCTGATTTCTAAATATAATGGCGTGATAACTTCCCTCAAAACCCTTTGTTTGATTAAATGTTTGATTTATGAAGCAACATATATCATCATCCCGGTAGGGCATGAAAACCTATACATATATTGTCTAATCATAAAAAGAACATTTTTTTATCTTTATTTTGTTAAATTATGGTTTTAATGTTTTGAGTTGCCTCCTGTATAATAAGGATCTATGATCTCTCTCAGCGACACGCCATACTGAAGTGTGTTGTTTGGGTGTTTTGACAATGTTTCATTGCGATAAGAGAAGAATCTACCGCAGCCTCAAACTACATTTCATGTCACACACACAGCACATTATTAGATACAGGGAAACTAAATTTAGGATCTTATCTTTTCTCTTCTTCCTAACTGACTTTTGTCTTTCCTAATGCCTCCGTTGACACCAACTCACTTTTGACCTTGAGTTGAGCATTTGCCCCTGTGTGGAAGGCTCTGGGTTCTGTCCATTGCCGAGACACAACAATGAAGTCTATAAAAGTGGTAGTGTCTGCTCCTGCTTAATAGCGGCTCAGCATACAGGGAGTGGCGACTGGTTCGCCTGTGGTCAGTAAAATGTGACCGGTGGGTTATGTGTTTCTTCGGCGGCATACCTTCAGTGATATAACAGTATAAAAAGGGCAAACGTTCCACTATGCAAGAAGACACATCACGAAAATACCACAGTCTCCAATAACACGCACCTCGCACTTACACACTTGCTACACACTGCATACATGTGAGGCCGTCCTTACCTGACCCTGGCTGTTAACAGGACGTTAAAATAATCAAACCAAAACAAACCTCACACCTAGCACATCACATACAGGGAACTGTCCTTGGACGTAAATATGACACCAACACATTTACCACACCTCACACACAGTACATCACATGCAGGGAAACTGTCCTTAGACGTAAATATGACACCAACACATATACTTCACCTCACTCACAGTACATCACATACAGGGAAACTGTCCTTAGACGTAAATATGACACCAACACATATACCACACCTCACACACAGTACATCAATACAGGGAAACTGTCCTTAGACGTAAATATGACACCAACACATATACCACACCTCACACACAGTACATCACATAGGGAAACTGTCCTTAGTCGTAAATATGACACCAACACATATACCACACCTCACACAGTACATCACATACAGGGGAACTGTCCTTAGACGTAAATATGACACCAACACATATACCACACCTCACACAGTACATCACATACAGGGAACTGTCCTTAGACGTAAATATGACACCAACACATATACCAGTCCACACCTCACACACAGTACATCACATACAGGGAAACTGTCATTAGCCGTAAATATGACACCAACACATATACCACACCTCACACACAGTACTTCACATACAGGGAAACTGTCCTTAGCCGTAAATATGACACAACACATATACCACACCTCACACACAGCACATCACATACAATGACACTGTCCTTAGACGTAAATATGACATCAACACATATACTATACCTCACACACAATACATCACATGCAGGGAAACTGTCCTTAGTCGTAAATATGACACCAACACATACATGTATACCATGCCTCACATACAGTACATCACATACAGGTAAACTGTCCTTAGCCGTAAATATGACACCAACACATATAACACACCTCACATACAATACATCACATACAGGTAAACTGTCCTTAGCCGTAAATATGACACCAACACATATAACACACCTCACATACAATACATCACATACAGGGAAATTGTCCTTAGCCGTAAATATGACATCAACACATATACCATACCTCACACAGCACATCACATACAGGGAAACTGTCCTTAGCCGTAAATAAACAATCAACATAATTCCGTGGAGCGCGTTTGCGCTCCTCGGGAGATATGTATTTACCTTCTGCTATTCATAGCCGCTATGAAAATTATAAAAATGCATCCAATCCATATATTTATATTAGAATAATTTATGAAAATAAAAATTATTCAAAGTCTGTTATTTTATATTTAAAATTATGACACCTATATACGACAAGAAACGAGATTAATGGAACAGCTGGATGACAAAGTCGTTCCACAACGTCGCGTTTTCAAGCTTCCGCCTTCCGGTCGACCTTTTTTTGCAAATGACAAACGATAAACAAGAAATATAGTTAATATAAGATTTGATTGACTTATTACAGTAAACTGTAGTTGTTCTACATAAAACAACGCATTAAATATTATATATTAAAATATTGTGGGGGACTATTTTTTATTGATATGAAACTGGCGTAATGTTTGAAATCAGCTAATCTGTGCACGAGAATCGTTGTATTCATAGTGTTTTCATAGGCAAATGTTTATTTTCGTCATTTGGTTGATTCACATAGTGACAAAACACTCAGAATGTAAATATATGTGTTTGACATAGAATCTTCCTCACAAGGGTATGTTATACATGTATTTGGATGACATATAATATGTTAAAATTGGTAGTGATATAATGCGATTCGTTACACAATGGAATACATGTACTATTGTTTGTTTAAGTACACAGACGTTAAAGATTATCATCTAAACTATACCTTAACGTGAGACAAAAGCGTATCTTAATTCTTAATTGATTTAAATGAATAAATGATATCTGACACCAGATGGCATTTTCCACTTGCTGGACAGGAATTGTCTGCTTACATAAATTCCTTGATTCTTCCTTCAGTCCCCATGGACAACGCATCGCTGGAAATTTTCTTCGACTTTATGATATATTTTTTATGTATAAATGGACCCGCATCTGGTGTCCCTCAAAACATATGAACCTGGATATTCCCTAACATCAGTGTATTAGTGGCTAAGAGTCATTTTATTTTGTCATGGCAAAATACCGCTAGTTACCCACCCTGTGGTTCGAGTTCGAAAGTCACAAAAGACAGAGAAAAGAGAAAAATAAATACGATCTACATATATTTGACCATTTCCTATTGGCAGTGCTTTGTCAGACATTTTGGGAGTTCTAGATTAAAATACGAAAAAAAAACCCAATTATACATGTGCTATCACAACAAATAACAGTATGCCGACTATTTGAAAGTCAACAATGTAATTAAGAAACACAGAATTTGATATTTAAACTGACCGCTGTACGGCCGAGGTCGTGTACCTGTCTGGTAGACCAGATGGGACTTTGATTAACTTTCTGAATAGCCAGACAAATATCTATAGGTCCGAGGGTACTACATATCAGAATTCCCATTCCGTATCAGACTTGATTTAACTGTAAATTAGAGCCTGTCTTACGGTAATGTCAGTCGATGACGGACGGATTCCTCTTCTCCCCGAATTCTTCCTCTCCAGTAGATATACCCTAAATAAATTTGGCTTAAAACAGCAAACTTTAGAACATTGCATTAACTTATTCAAAAGTACATTTCAGGTTATGTGTCTGCATCGTATACATATTACATATAAGCTGACTTTTGTCCATCCTTCTAAGAGCATGTAATATCCCTCCCCATCGCTCCTTCTCAACTCTCGTGTACCTTATCCGTCCAAAGATGTCTCAAATCCCCAAAACCTTCATGTGCCCATTACCCCCTCTGAAAACTGCACAATCCTATCACTTAGTTATAGTAGTGTAATCTCTATGTAGCGACTACTTTGTTCTCTAATTACTTTTACTTATTATCACCTTACACCATCATATAGTCTCTTTTTAGCTCACCTGGGCCAAAGGGTACATCCGTCGTCCGTCCGTCAACATTTCCTTTAAATCGCTGCTAGTCATAGAGTTCTGCATGGATTGTAACCAAATTTGGCCACAAACATCTTTGGGGAAAGGGGAACAGAACTTGTATAAATTTTGGCTCTGACCCTCCGCCTGGGGCAGAAGGGGCGGGGCCCAATAGGGGAAATAGAGGTAAATCCTATAAATGGCTACTTGTCCTAAAGTTCTGCATTGAATGTAACCAAATTTGACAAAAAAAAAAAAAAAAAACATCATTGAAAAAAGAGGAACAGTATGTATCAATTTTGGCTCAGATTGTAATTGATTCTGATGAACATTTTATATCTTCAGACTTAATTAGAGTTATCTTCCTTTAGACATTATAAAAATGTAACAGACTAAATAATAGCATACTGATGTGTGTTTTTTTAATCCATGTAATACTGTGCAAAAGTTGAAATCAATGTCATATATTTCTTGACACTTACAAGTTGTCAATGCACGCATTGACCTTTACCCATACTCTGAATGTTAAGCAAAACATCAGCATATCTCTTTATCATTTTGTCTACGGCAGATAAATAAGATATTAGCAGGTCGTTATGTTTACTAGATAGTAACATTCCTCAGGCACAATCACAAAATATTAATCACTTCGTTTTGCTTGTAATTACTGTTGAAAGTTCGATCGAGTACGGACGTATTGGAGTGTC
>SAYR01052728.1:594765-645732 GCA_004382745.1 Argopecten irradians irradians | reverse complement strand
ATGTTTAGCCTAATTTTACCTGTTTGATCTCGATACAGATTATACTTGTTACATTTTGTCATTACTGTATCTATTTGAAGTTTTATCAAATATCGACCACCATCGATGTTCTAATACATAGGCTTCAAATGTTTAACCCTTTCACTGCCGAATTTTTGAATTTGCCAGAAATGACGTAATAATTGATGATGCCAAAAATTGATGACGCGACGTAAATAGGCTCGTCGAGAGTGAACACGTCAAAGATATTGAGGCGCGATTTACCGATGAAGTGACATCGAACGTGTGTAATTTATGGGTTTTCACCGAATTCTTCGGATCCAAAGAAAAATAGGTATCTACAAACACTAATAAATAATCGTAAACTTATTTTATTCCATAACATTAAGCGGTCGGATATATGCAAATTCCAATACATTTATGAAATAAAAAAAAAAGTACTGATCCAATTCCTCGCACATCTATATTGATCATGTACACGCACATGTACACGTACATGTACCCGTACAAACACATAGTCATTGTTCAATACGTTGCATTGTCTCACTGTTAGGCACTTAGATAGTGTCGATGCATACTGGGCAATATACCGTGCCAAAAGTAATTCGGCCACGTCATTTTTATATATTTCATGCATGGGACAAATTTTAATCAATTTTCATGGGTTCATTTCCCATTTTCGAGCGGACAGTAGCAACTTACAGAACTGATATGCTTATAGTTATAATAGAGAATAATTTTCGATTTGGTAATTTCAAGACATACATGTATAGGTGTTAGCACGCTGATCCAAACCCGATTTAGGACTTTCTGTGTCATGTCATCCTCGATTACTCCAGGGGATCCGACCATGCCCAAGCCATGTAACGGTACAAGTTCAAGTTCAAGTTTTTTATTCATCCGAATGCATAACAAGCATATAGGGAACAGTACAATTATTATCATTATAATATGACATACAATGTTATACAAGTATAAGATGGCGGAGGACAATATTTCAGTATTTCAATATACTAACAAGCTACATATGTATAAAGAGGTGATACAACAGAAAACTACGTTGATGCTGACGGCAAATAAAAAGCAATTTTATCATTTAATTAATTGTGAGCAGAGTTTTTCTTTTCTCTGTTGCACGAAAAAAAAAGTTACCCAACATATTCAAAATTTTAACATCTTTACTAGAGAATAATTCTATATAACTTATGCACGCTTGGTCTATGATAAAAATATCTGTTAATTGTATTTTTCTCTTAATTCAGAATATGCCGGACAGAGAAGACAAAATGTACTTCATCTTCGACGTCATTTTTATCACATAATGAACAAGTCCTTTGATTTCTAGGAATATTATTATAACATCCGGATTCGATATTAAGACTATGACATTGCATACGGAATTGGCTTAAAAAACTTCTTTGAATTTATTATTTACAGGCTTATTTAAATAGAACTGTGTACAAAAATTATCAACAATATGTTTATACAAATAACATTTAGGAGATACATCAAACGCACTATATAATTCTTGAACAAAAACATCATTAATACGTTGGTGGTATATTTGCAAAAAATGATTTTCATTTAAAACACATTGATTTTTCCAAACATATCCAAATCCCAAACTACAAAGTTCGTGCTTAATATGATAGACCCAATTCGTTTTACAATGAGGTTTTCTGCTATTCAATTCGACTAGTGCATCATAACAAGATTTCAGAATGCAATTGTTTGTTTTCAATAGTTTTAACCAATTATTTCATAACAGCTGTCTTACGTTGAAATAAAATGAATATCTACCCGTTTCGAAAAAACCCAAAGATGTATTGACTGTTTTTCTAACATTAAATATACACTGTGGTTGCTGTGGTGGCTTGATGTTTGGCGTCGCTCTCTCTGTAGTCTTCAAGGAAATGCCTGTGATTGGTTCAGCTCTTTTCTGATGAGCTTGCCTCAATTTTACTATGAAAGAGTCCAGGGGTGTAGAGATCGTAAGTGATCGGAACCCCTGGAGTATCGAGGATGGTGTCATCTTAGTGACGCACTTTATATATTAGTTATGAAGGATGATATTGAATGGAAAATTAATCACTCCTCTTTCCAACAGTAGTACCATTTTGGCACTTATTGTATGTTTATGTTGTTGTTATTTGTTTAGCTATATTATTACATGTGTAATAGTAAAAGTGTTAAATAAAGTTGAATTAAATTGAATTGTAATAATACCCACTCGAAAAAAAAGACTATTTAACGCTAAAACCACAGGGACCTGGCACGAATTTTTTTAACAGTATAACATATATATATTATAGTATCTAAATATATATATATGTAAACTGTTGGTTAAAAAAAATCGTGCCAGGTCTGTGTTTTCTAAAACTTGGTGTGGTGGATGTTTTTGTTCTCGGGGAGTTTTTTTCCCTTCTCGTGTACAGATAGAATATGAACTTCACTGTTTTAATCTAGAACCCTAAGACCTCTAGAAATGGTCTATGGACACTCGGGTGGGTCCAAGTTGATAAAACTTTAACTTATTCTCGGACCCCTGTGCTCCGGCCTCAGACCAAACACGTGTTTAACTTGTCTTGGACATCGGTTTCTCGGTAATATCAGCAGATTGATAAAGCAACAAGAGGTCCCACTAAAACATGCTGGATCATTTAAAGAATCTAGATGTTACGGGTCTGTCTATATCAAAAATGTACATTATGTACGCGGCTGATCATTATTCAGTAAGTATTTTCAGTGATCTTTTTCCCACATGTGTTTGTTTCTCTTTGCGCCCACTAAGGTTGAACATTATGCCGATTTATATTTTAATTTTAGATGAAATATGCTTAAAATAGTCGGAACGGATACATCTCCTAGTATTAGCACGACGGTCTGCAAATAGGCCATCTTTATGAGACTTGCCTGTCTGTTGCACTAGTATAACATTGTATATATGTGGCTAACGACGGATGATTTTGGAACGGCGGTCACTAGTTTCTGTGTTTCTGTTTTTAACGATATATTTTGCTTTAGATATTGGCAGTGGAAATATTTCCGTTATGTATATAGAATTCATGTATATGCAGTGACCATATACTGCAGTTATATGTGTTTGTAGGGGATAGTACCTACGTTCTGTAGGCTGATTAACGTGGATAACCGACGATGGGGGGGGGGGGGGGAGAAGGGAGAGAAGAATAACCGACGATGGGGGGGGGGGGGGGAGAAGGGGGAATAACCGACGATGGGGGGATAGCCTAGCTATATGTACGATTTATAATGCAGTTTCACTCGCATCTCTTGGACCCACTCTTTTGCAGTGCTCTTTGACATTCTGATCCTCGACGTAACTTTCTGGACAAGACAGACTTCAGAAAAGTGCTCCTATATTCGCGAAATGGCATCTTCTTACGAATAATCTCGAGGATAATTCTTTATTCCTAGAAGTTTCAGTATTTTTTTACCGTAAATGCGTTGTTAAAGTATTTCCATTTGTTGCCAAATGATTTTGGGCGCAATTAATAGTTGTTTGATTAGGTTTTATGTCATATTAATTCATAGTTTTTATTCATGCTATGTCTCTTTGCTAAAGTGGAATCTCTTGTCCATTTATAGTGCTATCTCACTGAAACATGCCAGCACAATCCGCTCGGTCATTATACTGACAAACAGGCAAACTCACGCACTCCCTTTTATGCTAAAGTGTTTTACACCCCAAGTACGAGTAGTGTAAGGGAATTGTCCCAGGAAAACTAAATGGAACACGCTGCAGATCTTACACTTGAAACCTCTACTTGACAGTGTGAACTTAATATGCATACCATATTTCATATGACGCCGGTACCGTTGGGTAGTTTCACATTTTATATGTCAAAATCTCTTTGGGTCTGTTAGTCAGATATCATATTCTGTGGACAGTCAATTAAACTTGCCGATTTCTTATTGATATATACAATTGTAGTATATATAAACCTCAAGCTTCATAAAACAATAATTATGTACAAAAATGACATGACATGCAGTAATGTAATATTTTTTATGAGTTCTAAAACGTGAGGTTATATTTATTTACCGAAATATTGACTGGTTTATATAGGAATGTATGCCGTTAACGCCTATGGAATCCATATAATACATGTACAATAGATTATGTGTGTTAAGGCCGCGAATTAGTTAGTTGTGGTACTATGACCAAATAAAGCTGAGAATAGCTTTTTGCTAGACGCATGTTTCGGTACGACCCCGGTCATCCTGTAAAACATGTTCTCCTATTGTCGTTTTATTGAAGAGATGACCGAGGAGCATAAAATATAACACTATGCATATACAAGATAAATGAGCAGCATAGGTGTATTGATAAGAATATTAGTGATATAACATTATTAAAATTGTTCTCCTCTATTCTGTGTAATGCGCATGAAACTGAATGAAAAACAAGTAATAGGCCTAAAAAGGGTGGAATGTCTGGATCAAGATGACGTCTATCCTTTGTAAATGACGTCATGCTACGTCATATTTGACGTCATAAAAATGACGTCGGTTGAAAATTTCGGAAGATATTTATTTACGGTCATTTACGTTAATTCAGTCATATAAATCGCAAATATCAAAATAAAGCAAAATGGGGTCTGTATTTTTTGAGATCGGCCCAATCGGCCCTCTGCACTCTGGAAACCCGAAGATCGGCCCAATCGGGCCCTCTGGCACTCTGGAAACCCGAAGATCGGCCCAAATCGGGCCCTACGCGCACTATAAGGGTTAAAAAACTGTTTTTGAGTGAACTCCAAATAATCCATTATTTTATATCGGGCATTGGGGAGAATAATCGCAATATGTGCCGACTACAAAAACGGGTATTTAGTTAGTAGCCTTCTTTTATAAATGTGAAGTACCTATTTTCTCTCGTACTGTATGTTTTTTTTAACCCTTTGAGTGCCACAGGAATCCTCTTAGAGAGTGCCAAGCCGTGTTTCGATCAAAATGTGATTTGAAAAAAATTGACGTAGAACAATTTGAACAATAGAACCAGCGATGTACGTCACGTCATTATCACGGCAAGCCTGGAATTCCTACTCGTCACAAAAATGGATATTGTTGTGCACAACTGATAAAAGTACATGTTTGTGTACAGTTCCTAGCCAAGTGAATTTTTACCAAATTTGACATACTAATGGGAAATTTTCTACTCTTTCAGCTCATGATATTTGCATAAGTTTCTCGTCACTGATTCTTTTGAGAAAAAACATATTTTCTAAACAAACAAAACATCTTCATCGCCATGTTTAGCATACAAAGGAAAGGAAGGTGTCAGCTTTGAGTTGTGCACAAAAACTAATGATATCTTAAAAAATAAACATTGGAGAACTAAGCAAATATAATGAGCTTGAACATATAGATGAATTTGGAAAAAATCCAACTAATAAAGAGATAGAAAAATTCAAAGATAAAATGAAAATAAAACAAATATATAATGGAAAATTTAACAATGCGGAAAGACTTTTGACCCGAAAACTGTTGATGTAGCGTTTAAGGTCATGTGCTATATGTCTATTTTCAGATATTTTAACAGAAGTTTTTAAATAGAATTATATGAATGTTGAAATAAAAAACAATGTATCGTCTCAAATCACATTTTTATTCCAAACAGAAAACCAAACAACATTTATTCTTCGTGACGTCATCTGTACATGTATACATGTGTCTTCATGTAATGTAACGGAAATTCCTTGAACGTACCGTATTCGCACATTTGTAATCACTCTAAAATGTATAAAAAAAACTAAGAATGATATAGGAAAAACAGACGGTTAGTCACCGAGATACATTGTATATCCATTCCGGTAAATAAATGATAGCGGTGGATGGGGGAACAGCGATACGGTATAAGCACAGGGGTTGGCTCTATAGATAGTTCTCTCTCTCTCTCTTTCTCTCTCTCTTCTCTCTCTCTCTCTCTCTCTCTCTCTTTATTTATATCATACAAAGGTAATACTGCTGTCACAGTATTACATATATATATATTTAATGGAGAGAAACATGTCTATAGAGCCTAACGCCTGTGTTATATATATAACCGCAAACATAGCAAGCCAGTACCCAAAACAGGGATAGTATCGTAATGGCTAGCGAGGTAGGTGTATTCGATAACTTCACTTTCATATATTTCTTTATTTTAAGATAAGGAATTCGAACAAATGATATATTTTTTTCTCGGTGTAGACTTTGTGCATTTTCAAATTTTTTTTTTCAGAAAGATGAATAAGGCGGACGAGTCCGCATAAAATCATTAATCACATTAATCAGAGACAAATCTGAACAGTATTGCCAGCCGCGCGAGTACACCAAAAAGCCCGCGAAAAAATATCCTACAATCGACTAAAGTTGATTTGTTAGTTACTTATTTTTGTTGATGTCGATATTTATTGACGTACATTTGATATGTCGGTAATTATTAACATTCAAGCGAACGAGAGCTATTTGTCTAAGCATACATTTGTATTTAACCATAGACATGTTTGTGCCTGTGCTTATACTCAACAGATAAGAATGCAACTGACAATCAATGTTCTCGTATATTTATATATTGTATATTGCGTTAATACCTGTGCATTTTATGTTGCTCTTAAGCATAAATCCCTTAAAATAAATTATATAACGTAAATTTTATATACTTAAATTATGCCTTTTGCCGTCGTTCTTCAGCCGTCCGTAAGCATTAATAATTCTTTTTACCGCTACAGGTAATTCTCGGAAAGTATTTGAAGTGATTTCTTTTCATTTATATTTCCCGCTTCCTATGAACATGCATATTGTAACTTAGGACAAATCAGAAAACAACATGGCTGACAGGCCACCGATGCACATGCATGTGGAATTTTAAGTATTTTACTGCTACGAATAGACTTATGCTCAATTTTCGGCTGAAACGTCTTTTCAAATGGTCAATTTTGAATATAGATCTACCTGATTTTATTTATTCATTGATTCTAAACAAGTTGCCAAACATCCAGAAAATTATCTACTTTACAGATCATACATCAGTAATTTTAATTAATATTTTTTTTTTTTAGAAAACCGTGTTCTATGAGCAAGCATTTCACGCTATTTTGTTAAAAAAAAGAAAGTTTCATAAAGTTTTAACGGTGCCAAAAATAATGATATTTTGAAAATGAAACATCGAAAGACTCAGCAAATAGTATGAACTGAGGAGGGCAGACAATTTCGTATTGGTATACTAAATTTGCGTAAAAATCCGTCGATAAATAAAGCCATTGTTCTTAGGTGAAAAAAGTCGAAACATTGGAGCAAACAAATCATGTCGCATTTCCCGTCGAGCCGACTTCTGGAGCGCGAAAATGACGTTGCAGAATAGTTAGATGACGTCATCGCTATTGTTAAACTGTCGAATTTCAGAGAAGCCTAAAAAAGGCCCTTTGGCACTCAACGGTAGTATCATAGAGCCTATATATAGGCTCTGTGGCACTCTAGGGGTTAATTAAAACCCGTTTGTATAATACAAGCCATACTGTTACATGGTGTTATGTAGCGATCCTGGACGGACAGCATTGACGTTATAATGTCTGCTTACATCCATGTAAACTTATAAAATTCGTGACCTTTCCTCTGGATCAAATAATGACAGAGATCATTTTTATTTAGATTTAATAAAAAAAAGTCGCTATATATCACGATGTTATTGGTTGGGACTAATATAATCTTATTTTTTTTTTCATGGGTCTGTGAAGTGGACAGGGATATCTCAACCCGAGTGAAAGATTTTGACCGGTCAACCCGAGGCCCTTGCGGCAAAATCTTTGGTTGAAGACATGTAATCATTTCTCTCTCATGCTTAGTAGAAAAAATGATAATATTCCACTCGGTTTCCATTTTTTCATCACGCCATTATTGCAGGAACGTCGTTATACGTCAAAATTGATGACGTCATCTACAATGCGCGGCGCAGTTACGCCGATGTATTGATGACGTCACGTTATTGTCTAGCGCGTGTGAGCTGTCTTACACCCTGTGTAAGATAGAGTTATTTTTTCCCTAGCAACCGCGGGATATCCCTGTGAAGTATGAGAGATATAATGTATCCTACCTACCGAGAATGAAGTAATAGATAACGTCATGACAGTCTGATAATCACCTGTTTTACAAGATTAATGTCTTATAAACAGCATGGATCATTGTGTACAATGTGTTGCGGTATAGTCATGTTTTGTTTGTTTGTAGTGTGAAACTCTTTGCCGTTTTAAAGTGCAATCTCACTGAATCACGCTGCCGAAGACACTTTAACGCATCGAATGGTGTCCTGCTGTGATAGCCCTATAGATAGGGCGGCGTAGGAACCTAAAAATATACTTCACATGTATATAGATGCATATAATCATGTGGAGAGGGCGTACATATAGGCTTTGCCTACTGTCCGATCCAAATCAAATCTTTGATTAAATAAAATATTTTGAAATGAAATGAAATCGTAAAAGGCGATTACTTTAAATTTTTTGTTCCTCCCCTTCTTATATTATCTTCTTCCTAACTTGTTCCTAGCCAACTAGCTTTTGGTCTTCGTTGAGTGCTCGTCCCTGTGAGGAAGGCTCTTGGTTCTGTCCCCTGGCTGGGACACACCAAAGTCTATAAAAGTGGTAGTTTCTTCTCCTGCTTAGCACTCGGCTTCAAGGGAGTGGGACAATGCAAGAGCTTCACTATACAAGAAGACACAACACGATATAGTATCCCAAAATACGCACCACACACTTCATACCCGCAACAGCCAGCATACATGGGAGGTCGTCCTTAAATGATCTGTTAGTGGATTTTGTTTGAGGTTTACGCCCATCGACAACTGGGGTCATTTAGGGCCAAACTACAAGTCGGGCATTAATATCAGGATATAAATAATGATTGCATCTAAAAGATCAGGATAGGAAAAAGGCAAAAAGAACTGAAACAGTTACACGAGATAAAGTAGTTTTTGCTACAACATAAATAAAACTCATGTACAATGTTGATAAAACGTTTGTTTGTTTGTGTTTTACGGCTCACCGACAACTAAGGTCATTTAGGGCAAAACAACAAGTCAGGCGTTAGAATCAATATATAATGATTGCATCTTTTTTGTTTGATTATTATGTAAGTTGTCAATGCACGCATTGACCTTTACCCATACTCTGAATGTTAAGCAAAACATCAGCATATCTCTTTATCATTTTGTCTACGGCAGATAAATAAGATATTAGCAGGTCGTTATGTTTACTAGATAGTAACATTCCTCAGGCACAATCACAAAATATTAATCACTTCGTTTTGCTTGTAATTACTGTTGAAAGTTCGATCGAGTACGGACGTATTGGAGTGTCACATGCGTATTGATGATATATGTTAATGATAAATAAATGTTTAGCTAATTTACCTGTTTTATATTGATACAGATTATACTTGTTACACTTTGTCATTACTGTATCTATTTGAAGTTTTATCAAATATCGACTACCACCGATGTTCTATTACATAGGTTTCAAATTTTTAAAACGTCTTTTGAGTGGACTCCAAATAATCCATTATTCATATCGGGTATTGGGGAGAGTAATCGCAATATGTATTAAGTGCCGACTACAAAACGGTACTTATTTTCTCTCGTACTTTTTTTTTTAACCCATTTGTATAATACAACCAATACTGTTATGTGGTGCTATGTTGCGATCCTGGACGGACAGCATTGACGTAATAATGTCCGCTTATATCCATGTAAACTTATAAAATTCGTGACCTTTCCTCTGGATCAAATAATGACAAGATCATTTTTATTTAGATTTAATAAAAAAAAAGTCGCTATATATCACGATGTTATTTTGTTGGGACTAATATAATCTTATTTTTTTTTACATGGGTCTGTGAAGTGGACAGGGATATCTCAACCCGAGTGAAAGATTTTGACCGGTCAACCCGAGGCTTGCCGAGGGTTGACGGCCAAAATCTTTCACGAGGATTGAGATATCCCTGTCCACTTCACAGACCCATGTAAGATTCATTTTCTCTCATGCTTAGTAGAAAAAATGATGCTATTCCACTCGGTTTCCAGCTTTTTCATCACGCCATTATCGCAGGAACGTCGTTATACGTCAAAATTGATGACGTCATCTACAATGCGCGGCGCAGTTACGCCGCATGTATTGATGACGTCACGTTATTGTCTAGCGCGTGTGAGCTGTCTTACACCCCCCTGTGTAAGATAGAGTTATTTTTTCCCTAGCAACCGCGGGATATCCCTGTGAAGTATGAGAGATATAATGTATCCTACCTACCGAGAATGAAGTAATAGATAACGTCATGACAGTCTGATTATCACCTTGTTTACAAGATTAATGTCTTATAAACAGCATGGATCATTGTGTACAATGTGTTGCGGTATAGTCATGTTGTTTGTTTGTAGTAGTGAAACTCTTTGCCGTTTTAAAGTGCAATCTCACTGAATCACGCTGCCGAAGACACTTTACGCATCGAATGGTGTCCTGCTGTGATAGCCCTATAGATAGGGCGGCGTAGGAACCTAAAAATATACTTCACATGTATATAGATGCATATAATCATGTGGAGAGGGCGTACATATAGGCTTTGCCTACTGTCCGATCCAAATCAAATCTTTTGATTAAATAAAATATTTTGAAATGAAATGAAATCGTAAAAGGCGATTACTTTAATAATTTTTGTTCCTCCCCTTCTTAATTATCTTCTTCCTAACGTGTTCCTAGCCAACTAGCTTTTGGTCTTCGGTTGAGTGCTCGTCCCTGTGAGGAAGGCTCTTGGTTCTGTCCCCTGGCTGGGACACACCAAAGTCTATAAAAGTGGTAGTTTCTTCGCCTGCTTAGCACTCGGCTTCAATGGAGTGGGACTATGCAAGAGCTTCACTATACAAGAAGACACAACACGATATAGTATCCAAAAATACGCACCACACACTTCATACCCGCAACAGCCAGCATACATGGGAGGTCGTCCTTACATGATCCTGTTAGTGGATTTGTTTGAGGTTTACGGCCCATCGACAACTGGGGTCATTTAGGGCCAAACTACAAGTCGGGCATTCATATCAGGATATAAGTAATGATTGCATCTAAAAGATCAGGATAGGAAAAAGGTAAAAAAGAACTGAAACAGTTACACGGGATAAAGTAGTTTTTGCTACAACATTAAGAAAACTCATGTACAATGTTGATAAAACGTTTGTTTGTTTGTGTTTTACGGCTCATCGACAACTAAGGTCATTTAGGGCCAAACAACAAGTCAGGCGTTAAGATCAGGATATAATGATTGCATCTTTTTTTGTTTGATTAATTAATGTCCTATTAACAGCTATGGTCATGTGAGGACGGCCTCCCATGTATGCGGTGTGTTGCGTGTATGTTATGCGAGGTGCGTGTTTTGGGAGACTGCGGTATATTCATGTTGTGTCTTGTATAGTGGAACTGTTGCCCTTTTTATAACGCTATATCACTGAAGCATGCCGCCGAAGACACCAAGCAACACACCTCACCCGGTTACATTATACTGACAACGCGCGAACCAGTAGTCCCACTCCCTGTATGCTGAGCGCCAATCAGGAGCAGAAACTACCACTTTTATAGACTTTGGTGTGTCTCGGCCAGGGAATAAAACCCAGAACCTTCCTCACAGGGGCGAACGCTCAACTCAAGGCCAAAAGTGAGGTGGTGCCAAGGGAGGCATTAGGAAAGATAAAGTCAGTAAGGAAATAGAGAAAAGATAAGATCCTAAATTTAGTCGCCTTTTACGATCATACACTAGGGGCAGCAGGTACAATTTTAACGCCCTACCTGCAGGGCCATGATTGAATTTAAAAGAACTAAAACACAGATTGTTAATGTTGATTTTATAAAAAAATATTGCATGGGATAAATAGTTTTGGCTAAAACACATGAGAAAACTCAGGCACAATGTTGATGAAACGATAAAATGCTGAGTTGATACGATAACGTTTACATTTTGTTTAAAATGTCGATTTCTTTGTGATAATTGAAAATACGATTAATCTAATTGAACAAAACAAACAAATTTTAATCAACCTGATTTGGCACAAATGGATACATTTTTCGTCAGCGTTACGTGAAAACAGCCCCGGTGACACATACGGAGTTTGTGTAACAGTTTCGTAATTAGAACAATATTGACAACAATGATAAAAAGCGGAAGTTTCCATTTTTAAAAACCGCTTTCGGCATGATTTATGAGGAAAGTGATTTCTAACCAGTTTACAAGTAATTATTTTCCCATTAATTCTGGAAGTTATGCCTATTAAAACACGAGTTCCACTCACCACAAAATACCAAACCATATAACTCCTGAAGTCATGCATCTCACTTCACACGTCTGCTATAAATGCCCGGAAATGTCACATGGTAAGATAGCATCGCGTATTTTCGATCAATTATCCAATTGCGAAACATAGTCCGATATAACCGACGTAGCTTTGAAGCATGAGATGGTCTCAATTCCGTTAAAAGGACATGGATTAAATAAGAATCATTTGAATAAATGTATTCATAGAGATAAATTAAACAATAAGTAAAAACAAAAGCAAACTGATGATGAAAAAACCCACATAGCCCCAATATTACTGTAATAGTGTTTAATCTTTCAAATCATGAATGTCAAGGCACTATCAAAACATATTCTCCAGGTAGATTCATATTCACAGGTACAATATGAAATATGTAAGATCATGAAGACTAAAGTTTAAATGTGTTTGTTTATTTGATTAATTAACATCCTATTAACAGCCAGGGTCTTGTAGGGACGGCCTTCCATGTATACGGTATGTATACCGCGCCGCGCATCAGCATACCGGATCCGAGCCCTCATCCGTTTTCCGTCAAGCGGAGGGTGTTTCCATATTATCTTGGAACATATGTCGATCTATTTCTAAAAAAAACAAAATATTTCCCAGGGTGCATTGTAAAGGAAAATGGTATTGGTTTTTTTTTTTTTTTTTTTTTATAAAATTACCGCTACATGTTTCTGTAAAGTGGTTGAGAATATGGACAATAATATTGTTCTGTTGGAATTATCTCGAACATATTTATAAGACAGCTGCGACATAAATATTTTCACTTGTTATTTTCCACCTGTCATTAGTATATTCTAGTGTGATATTAATCTTTTTGCCTGCCTTGAAGATATAGTTTATAAGTATAAAGATATTGGTAAAATTATTGTATGCGGTGATTTCAACAGCCGAACGGGTAAACAAAAAGATTATGTAAGCGATGATAAAATTAGTGATGTTACTGCTGATACTCTATGTAATGTAGTAAATTATAATCCTGACTCTGAATTAACTGTACGTGCTAACTCAGATCCAGTTACAAATCAGTTAGGCAGACAACTCATAGCTCTATGTAAAACTACTGGTCTGAGGATTATAAACGGTAGACACAAAAACGACTCTATCGAAAGTTTTACATTCTTTAATAATCGAGGAACCAGTCTAATCGATTATGTTTTAACTTTTGATGATTTTATGTCGAATATCATTTATTTTGAAAGTGGGATTTTTAACTCATTCTCCGATCACTCTCCAGTCTGTTTAACTCTAAAAACAAGTGTACAAGTGACAAATGTTTCGACTGATGAAAATGTCTGCAAGAAAAATATAACCAAAGTAAAATGGAATAATGATAATATATATGACTTTTATAGAATTTTGAATGATAATAGACCACTGTTGTTGAAATGCTGCACTTGTAATGACTTTAGCCAGACTTGCATAAATTATTGTGTTGAAAAGTTTACCACTTTTTATATAGTGTGTTTACGTGTTTTGGGAGACTGATATATTCGTGTTGTCTTCTTGTATAGTGGAACTCTTGTCCAAGTTATAGTGCTATATTACTGAAGCATGCTACCGAAGAACCCAAACAATTTAGCGTCAATCGGAAAATAATTATTACGTAGACGTCTATGTCCAGTGCTTTTCTATGTTTTAATTGTTGTTCTCTTACCTCATTAGGCAGTCTGGCCTACCATGATTGACCTCATGGATTGATGACGGGTGTTTGATACAAAGAAGGCTTACTTCCGGGGAATTTGATGTAGTCTTCCTGTTTTCTAGAGATATCCTATTATTACAAATGCCTTGAGATTCGTACCTTTTAGTATCTATAAGTTGTTCTTTTCGACTTCTTCAATGAATATAAAGTGATTACGCTACCTAAGTTAAACTTCTTAAATTTCTGGCAATACCAATTTCACAATCTTTTTAAGATTCTTATGAACTCCATTCATTACTAACTTGCTGAGTCAGAGAAGATAAAATCACAAATTTTGCACTTAATGAGAAATGAAAATTTCACTAATCATGTGATTAAGCTAACCATGCTTTAAACAACCGGGTCCTGTTGTTTAAAATAGATGACTACCGCCAAAAATTTGAACACATTGTATACCTAATACAATGTACATTATTGAATCCTTATTTTAATCAATCATGTTTTTTTTTTCTATTTGATAATGGATTGATGTAAAAGCACATTCTGTTACTCTATACATTTTTTCGCTTTTCCATGTTTTGAACGGATAGAGATACCAATGTTTGCCGATGCCTTCATTATTACAATACAATACACATAGCCCCCGTAATGCTGTTGGGCGTAGCTAACAATATACAGGTGTTTCCATTACAGACCAATTTCTACCACAATTCGGTTTAATACAACATGTAATTGACAAAAACTTAGGGTTTCTACTTTTTAATTTTCTGCTTTTTATGTTGACATAAAATCGTTAACAAAAGCATAATTTACATTTCCGATTATGAACTATGATGTTAAATTCCATCGCCTGTGTATAATTTACTTTCACATATTGCTGTTAAAATGCCATTTTCCTGTAACATGTGCAGAATCACGAATAGTTATTATCGAGCGGTAAAGATATTTGCCATGACATGCTCCAACATTTCAATATAAAACTTGATGTTGTTTTATTTTGCGAAATCTGCTTTTTTTTTTTTTTTTTGCTGATATTTTTTTTTATAATTTTAGGTTTAACATCATATTAACATCCAGGACCGTTTTAAGATGACTCCAATGTGTGCAATGTTTGAATGTGTTAAGGACTACTCAAAAAATAAAGAAAAAGTGAACTGTTCGATAAAATAGAATTATGTGATTACATAGCTATCAGAAAACATGCAGCTTGATTGATTTATTACTGATGTTATATATGGTCTTCACCAGAGTATAATCTGCGTTGACGTATATCAGAATAGTTAATTCAATATTGTTGTTTTTGTGTATATTCCACTGTTTCAAGCTTTGATGTTTGCTGATGTAAAGCGAAGCTTTTTCCCTTCGGCTGAGGAATTTTACACAAATGATAACAATACAAATATGGAATGTTCAACTTTAAATAGAATATAATCATTAATGTTTTCACCATATTTTTTTTAAATCGTAGGTACAGTTGTAACATCTGATTGTTCTGATGGGTGGCTATAGAATCTATTTGCATAGGAACACATTCGTCATTAGAGAACAATCTTCGCTACACGCAGTTTTTATTCTATAGCCTGTTTTAATTCTATGTTCGCAAATTTCAGCTTTTTTGTTATAACTTCAGGGTTCTTTAAAATTATCTAATCTAATGATTAGGTTTTATTCAGTTTTGACTAATTATGAGCACCAGTGTCAATTTTAAAGCGGGCATACTATTTTGTTTGCTTGGTTATTTTATGTGTGTCGTATCTACAGCTAGGGATATTAATGAGATCATCCCCTGTATGCAATGTGCGTGCGTGAATGTCCGTATATGTAGGAGGTTGTGATTGGTTGTCTCTCTTGAGAGTTGTGGAAACACTTGGCCCATGTTATAGTGTCATCTCATTAGAGCATACCGACAGAGACACAAGGTAAACAAACCAGTCGTCCCTTTCCCTATATGAACGCTAAGCAGGAGCAGAAACTATTTTGATAATTATATCATGGTGCGTCTTGGCCATAATACCCGATATCCAATGATGTCTTTTACGTCGATATCTAGATGAGGAAAAGGAGTAGAAAGCCTTTGCTATGTTGGTGTGTTTAGATATGGATGTTTCTAGAATCAATAGTGGACCTTTGCTATCGAAGATGTTTAGATATACGTTTGTGAGGTATCCCTGTGAGACCGTTATTTACCCCGTAATGATGTGTACACTTGTACGTATTATCTCCTTATTGACACACGCGTTGACGGATAAGACCACAATGCAGATATAACGGCGCATAATGATGGCCAGAATTGCACAATCAGACTCTCCGCATCTAACAATATCTTCGGTGCGGCATAACATTCACGTTAGCGTTGGACCTCAGTTCGGAAGTTCTAAAACCTAAGATGCTATTGATAGGGCATGTGATATACACATACAAAAATTACAAGTACATCAGAAGACATTGTGTAAGAGACATGAGGATTAAGTCGGCTTCTTGTGAGATATTGACGATATTAATTTAGGATTGATATGTCGCTATAAATTACACATAATCAGACCTAGAAAACGTCAGACAGAAAACTTCCCAGACCACTATCGTCTGTCATTTAATAAAGGCAATGACTATGTAAAGGTCGATATATAGCCATATCGACCTGCTGACTTTGCAAATGCCTAAATCCATTTATATTTTTTCCAGTATTCATTAAAACATCTCGATATTAAAGAGTTCCATGAGATTTTAGGGTAACTGCCTTTTCAATTTCAATTTCAACAAATTTTATTTCAAAATATTATTTGAAAAAGAATTGAACAACAGGCATAGCCAATACAAGTTCTCTCCTTAAGAAACAACTGGTACATAGCAAGATATATAAGATATATACGTTAAGTTACGCAGTGTTGTTTACAATATATAACAGTATAAACATATTATAATTATCAGATATAAGATTTGAATGTGGAAGTTTGTCGTTACGGATATTTTTTAATCATATTTAATTGCTAAAAACTGTATGTCTATAGAAGATAATTGCCATGTTTAAAAAGGTTATTGGTACTGAATACAGTATTCCTATTAACAGCCGGATTCATTTAAGTGTTGCATTGTGTTACTTTTGTATGTTTCGGGAGGCTGCGGTATATCCGTGTGGTATAACCTCGAAATAGTAGATGAACTCTGGTCTTTTTTGTAGTACTATCGTACTGTACTGTCGACGGAATTTTTTTGAATCTTGATGCTGCATCTCTGTAATTAACTTCCCCCAATACCTATGCTGTGTACTCGATGTAATTATATAGGTTACACCACAGAAGTATTCCCTCTAGACTCCAATTATATACACATTTTACCAATTTTCATTATTTATACAAAAAAAGAAACTTTATACGAACGTTATGTAAATGGACATTTTGTACCAATTATGCTTGGAATGATTTAGTGTTGTTTCCGTATACATATACTTATTACAATACCAATTCTATATTGACGGCATTGAGTTATTCAGGGGTTCCGAATACTCCCGTCGCATTATATAGATTTTCCAATCTTTCTATCGGAATAATAACGCTGTGTTATGTACATGTAAGTTTTATCCACAAGGTATATCTAGACTATACAATGCTAATGACTACCCGTTGATACGCAGGATATGGCAAATCTACACATCCATAGATGGCCACCAATACATTTAACAAGGCTAATGGAGACAAAGTAATGCATTATGTCTACCTACAGAAGGAGATATGCAAATAAGATGTTAACCCACTTCATTAAAGCTACCAAACAAGGCCTTGCCCGAGTTTTATCTGCGTGTTTCTCGCGTCAAATGAGCACGATAAATTCTGCTACATTGAACGTGTAATTATAAGGCGCTAGGGCACACGGCTCAATAACGCTCCGTCTGGTCGAAGGCGGTAATGTGCAATTTATTATCAAATATGTTCAGCAAAAAAACATCATCTAATATCAATATTACCAAGCCGTGATATAATCTAAATATGTGCACTGCCAAATTTTTATCCGTGGATTATTGTAAATGAAAATAGCGTACGTTTCTATACAAATGCTGTTTCTTATTATTAGATATATAGTCAGTTACTGACCCCCTATACCGCCATTGAGGGTTAATTGGATTTAGAGGGGTCAAGTAACTAACTATAAAACGAATGTAGGACTCGAGGACCATTGATTTGTTTCCTAAGGTCTTTGTTTACTATTTGTTGTCAAAAATCTGACATCAAACTTGAATCATGCTAGCGAAGGATACAAACAATCGCTACCATTAATATAATTGGTCTAGGCCTACATCTTTATAAAATTTATGCATTTCTTTCCGGAATCTGCAAATATTCTATATAAAGAACCTGCAAAAATACTGAATAACTCATAAATCAATAATTTTGACATTCTAAGTGCACTGTAGGCTTAAACTTGCTGTATATTGAAAGCATCGCAAACAGAAGTGACACAAACATTCGTCCAACATTTAAAGGGCAATCTTCTTGATTATCTCTGCATTTTCGCCGTGATAACCACTTAAAAGTTATGTCGATAAATTGATTGTAGAGTGATGATTGATCGGCACGAATCCCACGATTTGTTTATAATCACAGTCGAGAAAACGCTATTTATTTACGTGTTTGACTTTCACCGCGTCATCAACTTTCAAACTGGCATAGGTGAAGCAACTCGTATTTAAAAAAATCCTGTCGTTTAATTTTAAGTATTAAAACGACTTTAATTTAATTAAAAGTTAATTTTACACAGAAAATAACAAGTAACATATTTTTACTATAACGAAATTACTAAAATTATTTAGTTGAAGACAATGCTATAGCGAGAGCCGCCATATTGCACGGTGATAAAATTAACTGATCCCTTATATAGTGTTAGGGGGTCATCACGTGACGGTTCTCTGCCAATCGTTTTGGGACATTTCTGTCCATGGTACGATATCATACAATGTAGGTTTCACAAAAGCTCGTACACGAAGGAGTATTACAGTATTGTCTATATAATAACGTGAAAACAGAGTTTCAAATGACATTACTCATGAAAAACTTTCCACATTATATCTAACTCATGACAAAAATATACCATTGAGAATTTATAAGTGAACGGTCGTATTATGTGACGAATGTGAGAGCAAATGTACTTTTATTTGATACGTAAGTAATAGAAATAGTCGGGTATTACCATTAATTAGCTACTGACACATCCAAAGTGTTACTATCCATTAAGGGACCGGCATTCTGTTGGCTTAAATCCTTGGCTGTGTGTACCGCTATAAACTCGGGAACACGGAAATATTCATAAAATGGCATAGGAAGAATGAGCATAGCGTACGAGTAGTAATAAACAAACTGTTGATGAAGGGAAATAAAGGGACCAGTAAAGATCTTCTATTTGTGGGGATCATAGAAAGCTTAACAGAAACTTAATTCCAATGCGCCAAAACCGTCTTATCAACTATGGGACTTTCAGCAAGAAGTCAAATACTTGTAATTATATAAATTGTTTACGGAACAACCACGCAAGACGAAAATTCGAAATATAAAATTCGGTGGTATTAGTGACTTTATTTTAAATCCTTAAATTTTCGAAGAAAAGGGAAATGGGTATAATCTCGATTAGAGTTTGTAACCAAAATCCTTAATATAAACAACCAAACAAAATCTAAATTAGAGAAAGTTGATTGTGAGCTGGTACAGAGGATGTGTAAAACTTGCACATGGAATTTCCAAATAATTAGACTGAAGTTGTCATCGGTAAGTACAAATAGCTTTCTTAGAGTCTATGTCACTTAGACTGTAGCTGTTCATAGTTCGCACACTATTTTGCGGGAAATCTGAAGAATATCATTGTACATTGAAATACTTAATTATATGCTTATATGTAAACAATGGTTTATAGTCTGTACGAAGAACGCAATATCGACTTAACGAAAAACACACACATTCCCGAGAAACTTTCTATAAAGAAAAGGTAGGTGTTTTGAAACGTAAGACACTCATAAAATAGTTATACGATTCGTAAAGTGGAAGAGCAAGTTATACGACGTTTTCTTATAGAGTTTTAGCTATTAATGATTAAATTAATGGAAAAGTGTTACTCCTGCTGCCGCTGGAACATATAAATTAGCACAGCTATGCCATAACGGCATGCCTTCTTGTTTTGTGTTATTTGCACAAACTACTAAATTATTTCAACAGATCTTCTTTCTGTAGAAATCTATGACATCGTAGTGGAACGGAATTACAAATCTAATTTCAATTAGATTGTGTAGAGAGGTGTGGTGGGCAGCAGCGGTCGGGTTATAATTTGTTTTTTTTTTATATTCGTGGTAGCATAGCAACAAAGAAAACAACGACATTTTATGCATTCCCAAAAAATGCTATGTTATACAGTATTAGCTGGTGGCATGGAACTCCGATTTGATGTTGGACACATCATATGAAGAATTTCTGCGCCTTTTTTATTCTTATATGTTCATATTACATTTATGTTCTTTATCATCAATATATGCATTCCCATATGTTTCGTTTTTATGTTCTTAATGTATGTCCGTTTCTTAATATCTTTATTGCACGCTAAATGCCAACGAACAACTCTGGATTTCCTTTGACGCATTAATAAAATGTGACATCTCAGCAATTATGTTGATCCAGACAGATATTTTCTGGAATATATATATCAAATTGTTTTCCTTTTAGATTGAAACATAACGAACTGTGTATAATGTTTTAATGGCTTTAACCTTTGTACACAGCAAGATCAAAAACTTCTAAAAAATACATAGAAACAAATATTCTTAACATATTTCAAACATGGTGACATACTGTCTATTTCTATCTATGATATAAGAGAAAAGATTGATACGCTTTCCGACGTCATCCGTACAAATATTACATGTAGTAATTGTGTTGATAAGGTCATGGTATAGGTCAGAATGTGATCATTGCAGCATTAAAATGTCGCTGTCCATTAAGTTTTCCGGAAGTGCGTGTAAATCCATGGGGAGTCTGCGTGTCAATCTAAGATGGCTTCTCTGATATTACTAAATGATTATGTATTTTGTACCATGTTAAGGTAAAAGTGGATATATCCGAACCTTTCTTGAATAAGTTTACCGTGGTTTCTTTAAAATAATAATGTTTTTACTACGAAACTTAACTTTATCTCAACGAATTTGTTCTATGGATTCCACGCAAGTACAGTTTCTTTATATATATATATGTTTCAACTTTTCACTGCATTGTTTAAGTGAAAGTGTTATATCAATGTTGATTCTAATCTGGGAAACATATTCAATAAGCACTCTATGTAAAATGAATTATCAAAGACAGAAAATGGATATTCTGGTCGAAAAGATGACTATTCAAAAATATATGAGATCTGCATTCAGATACTGTCTCTAATGTTGAATACACCTTCGAATTCATTTCAAATAACAAAAAAAATATAATGTACTCTCAAATAAATGTCAAATATATAAAAGGATATTAACAAACTATTTAATTAAGTTAAAATCTGTCTGGATACTTGTTTGTTTGTTTCATTAATTAACATCGTATTAACAGCTATGGTCATGTAAGGACGGCCTCCCACGTATGTGGCGTGTATGTTGTGCGAAGTGCATATTTTGGGAGACTGCGGTATATTCATGAAGTATTTTCTTGTATAGTGGAACTGTTGTCCTTTTTATGGTGTTATATCACTGAAGCATGCCACCGAAGACACCAAGCAATTCCAATATATTTTTACTCTGTATCATAATGAAATAAAGGAAATGTAGATCAAATTCGCCAATTAACACCTTTTCATCGTATCTGACTGAAAATATATCTATAGTAAATCTTTTGTAATAATACATCCTAAAATGAAGGTCAACACAGTATCAAATCTCAATCACAGATTCAACTCGAGTCCAGTAAAATGACTTAATGCCATACGAAGGACTGAATTTGTGTGTCCTCACATTTCAAAGGGAAAACCTTTATTTTCAAAATACCTATTCAAGCCTTTAGTCATGAAGCTGGTTTTATTTCCAGAATGTCTTGTCCGTCTGATATCAGTATTTCAAACACACAAAAAAAACCATTATCTTACCGGAATCACGTGCTTCACAAATACAGCAACTCTTTGTTGTGATGTAATTATTGTTTGAGATCTGACATATATTGTATTTCGAAGTTTTATTAGGAATCAAGATAAGAGATAAGTCATTATCGTAATGCAGATATTACTTTAATCTTAGTAATGCCTTTTCACCGCATTGTAATAATCGAAATTTATATTAAATTGATGTCTGTGTTTATCGTTTGTAGTTTCCTTGCTAATGGACCTTATATCAAATGCAACATCTGAAAGTACAAAAGTACAAACGTTATGTAGGAATTAAAATAGTGGAGTTGCTTTCGTTGCTTTAATGTCTCAACACGTAATTTTACTTGCCCTGAACAATTGAAGACATATCGACATGTGAGTCAAATGTTTAATTAAAAACTCACCGGTAGTGATCTCTACTCATGAACAATTCTAAATTAGGTTTTATTTTAATCACCTCTCGTTCATAGTCGTGTGTCCGTAAATCACTTAACATTTTTTTCTTATTTTTTTTTTATCCGTAACCGTTGAACGAAATACAATCGAAATGGGCAGACACATTCCATGGCATACGGTGAACTAAAGTTTTTCATTATATTGTCCCAACCCCCTGGCTGTCTGAGGGGCGGGTAAAAGTACCTGATAGTAATAACTTTAAGTAAAAATATATTTCTATATAATAAAAGGCAAACGCATCTTGTGATTTTATTGATAACCCTAGATTTCATTTTTGTTTTGAAGCGAATGTGTAAAGATATTGGTCAGTTTTGACATATCAATCTATCTTATTGTTTTGGTCGTGCAATAACGAAGATAGTCCAAATGCAGAATTCGGTCAAGTTTCTGAGATGCATTCTGCATTGTTGTTTTCCTGCTTTGTTGCAATATGTCAGAAAACTAATTTCCTTATGGTTAGCAGTTGTCTGCCAGACAAACATATTTCATGCTTCAAAAGATATTGGTTTCTGATATCTATCCATTCTATTGCAGATGAGAACCTCCAACACGAAACAAAACAAAACACTGAGTGAAGAACAAGATTTACGATCGAATTAAGGTAAGGTCTTGAATTAAACTTTGATATAATTTCAATAGAGGAGATAATACGTTATTTGGAAACAGGCGTTTGTAATTATATTAAAATGCACGGAAAACGTTTTATATACCCCAAGCTATATAATACATGGTGCTGTAGAACATTGATGTTTTGGAGGATAGGCTGATCGCACCCTAGGGATAGCAAAGACGACTTTCCGCCGATAATTGTTAAAAAAAGCTTCCATTTATATCAAAGAGCGTGTTGGAAGGACGTCATCACACTAAACAACTGTAAACTAAAAAAAAACTTCTGAAGAATTTCCTTACATTTATATCGCTTTTTAAGCAAATGAGGTGGGTTTTTTTTAACTACATTACATGTTATACATGTTAAATTTTAGAGATAACCTTGTAGTACTAATACTAGGTGAAAAGGTTTTTTTTCTATTTTGTTCTTGAATTTTGATAATTCATAATGATGCTTTACTTAATATAACTACGACATTAAAATAATTGGCACATGTTTGAGCTAATTTACCGAAATGTCTGAGCAGCAAATGATACATCCGTACATCTTATCTTCATTTCCGTTTTCAAATTCTTTGGTTTTCATTTTAATTGCAACGAACTTAAACCACCAAGCATCCATCTTTCTGCATACCTGTTATTTGCTCCTTGCATCTGCACTTGTATTTGTAGTGCACATCAGCAAAGCTATGGTCAATAATATCAACATGCTGGAGCGCTCCGGATCCTTAATTCGGCACAATGCCATTTCCTTTGTCTAAAGCTACTAGATGAGTTGAATTCCAAGATATAGTGCAAACTCAATCCAGTTCTCTATAAACAACCCATATATTACGTTCCGTGGTAGAGGAAAAAAACGTCCCGCAGTAGAGAAAAAAACCTGTGGTAGAGAAAAAAGGCTGTGGTAGAGAAAAAACGTTCTGTGTTAGAGTAAAAAAAAACCGTTCTGTGGTACAGAAAACAAACGTTTTGTGGTAGAGAAACAAACGTGCTGTGGTAGAGAAAAACGTTATGTGGTAGAGAAAACAAACGTTCTGTGTTAGAGTAAAAATAAAGTTTTGTAGTAGAGAAAAAAACGTTCTGTGGTAGAGAAAACAAACGTTCTGTGATAGAGAAAACAAACGTTCTGTGTTAGAGTAAAAATAAAATTTTGTAGTAGAGAAAAAAAAACGTTCTGTGGCAGAGAAAAAAAGTCTGTGGTAGAGAAAAGAACCTTCTGTAGTAGAGAAAAAAAAACGTTCTGTGGTAGAGAAAACAAAAGTTCTGTGGAAGAGAAAAAACGTTCTGTGTTAGAGTAAAAAAAGTTCTGTAGTAGAGAAAAGAACGTTCTGTAGTAGAGAAAAGAACGTTCTGTGGTAGAGAAAACAAACGTTCTGTGTTAGAGTAAAAAAAAGTTCTGTAGTAGAGAAAAAAAACCCGTTCTGTTGTAGAGAAAAAAAGTCTGTGGTAGAGAAAAGATCCTTCTGTAGTAAAGAAAAAAACGTTCTGTTGTAGAGAAAAAAACCCGTTCTGTGGTAGAGAAAAAAGTCTGTGGTAGAGAAAAGAACCTTCTGTAGTAGAGAAAAAAAACGTTCTATGGTAGAGAAAACAAAAGTTCTGTGGAAGAGAAAAAACGTTCTGTTTTAGAGTAAAAAAAGTTCTGTAGTAGAGAAAAAACCGTTCTGTGGTAGAGAAAACAAACGTTCTGTGGTAGAGAAAACAAACGTTCTGTGTTAGAGTAAAAAAAAGTTCTGTAGTAGAGAAGAAAAACCGTTCTGTGGTAGAGAAAAAAAGTCTGTGGTAGAGAAAAGATCCTTCTGTAGTAAAGAAAAAAACGTTCTGTGTTAGAGTAGAAAAAAGTTCTGTAGTAGAGAAAAAAACCGTTCTGTGATAGAGAAAAAAAGTCTGTGGTAGAGAAAAGAACCTTCTGTAGTAGAGAAAAAAACGTTCTGTGGTAGAGAAAACAAACGTTCTGTGGTAGAGAAAAAACGTTCTGTGTTAGAGTAAACAAACGTTCTGTGGTAGAGAAAAACGTTCTATGGTAGCAAAAAACGTTCTGTGGTAGAGAACAAATGTTCTGTGGTAGGAAAAACAAACGTTCTGTGTAAGTGTAAAAAAAGTTCTGTGGTAGAAAAAACAAACGTTCTGTGGTAGAGAAAAACGCTCTATGGTAGCAAAAACGTTCTGTGGTAGAGAAAACAAACATTCTGTGTAAGTGTAAAAAAAGTTCTGTGGTAGAGAAAACAAACGTTCTGTGGTAGAGAAAAAACGTTCTGTGGTAGAGAAAAAACGTGCTGTGTAAAAAAAAGTTCTGTGGTAGAGAAAACAAACGTTCTGCGGTAGAGAAAACCGTTCTAAGGTAGCGAAAAACGTTCTGTGGTAGAGAACAAACGTTCTTTTGTAAAGGAAAAATAAAGACTGTGGTAGAAAAAATATGTTCTGTGGTAGAGAAAATTTTTTTTTTTTTAACACTGAGATATATCAACATGACGTTCTTTGCGGAGGAACTGACAATGCTTCCAATTTCTACGAAATTAAGTTTTCACTAATGTCGACAATTTCTGCACGGATATATATTAATATAAGGTCTTTGACAGAGGAATTGGCGATGCTTCACATTTCCTAATTCAAAATATAAAGAAATTCCATTACGGTGAGGAATTATCGCCCGTGGCAGCCATTCTGGCGACGTTTGCTTTTTATGAAACTTCTGCAAATGTGAAACGGTTTAACTCTTGAACAAAAGAATACATCTTGATTGATTCTATTTGCATTGATTTATTTTGTTCATTAAGTCTGTACTGTTAAATATAATACAGTTGCTAAGAATATTGCCATAGTAGCGTCATATGTAACAGTCACTGTACCAGCTTTCCAAATTGGCAGGACAGGACGTCGCCGTAACATTGATTATGGATGTGCATTAGTGCCATATATGTATCGTGATGTCTTATGTACGATTACACCGGGTTTTTATTGCAACACAATTGTTGGTGTTATATTTGGTGTCTTCGACAGCATATAATATACCGCAGTCTACCAAAATGAACACCACGCACGTCATTACACGCAACACATCACGTACATGGGAGTCCGTCCTTGCATGGCTATGGCTGTCAAACAAACAAAAATGTATGCTTCATGCATGGAAACACGTTAGCGGTTGTCATATATAAATCGCTTTCGCTTCCTTCCTCTACGCCAACATAACAATCCAATTGTTCCAATATTAAAAGGAGAACAAACACGAATATACCGCAGCTTTCCAAAACATAGACTTTATCTTACTGCAACACATCGCACACATCGGCGGCTGTCCTAAATGACGCTTGCAGCTAATAGGACGTGAAACAAAATAAAACAAACAGCAATGACAAAAACTTTTATGGGATCAGGTATGGACTAACATTAGTATCACACCGCTGATTCATATACTACGACGGCCGATAGCGGAATGGACAAAAATACGCCTACTTACATATATGTACTTTTTCTTTCATACCTACGGGTGTAATACTGGCTGGTCTAGGGCAATACACTCATGTCGCCTAAGGCTGTATTGCATGGCTACTCATGCAATAAAGCCTCATGACGTCACGGCGTCAACAAAATCTCTAATTCCTCGGTAACATTTTAACCTTTTTTTCACGAATATGACTGGTTTTATTATGAAAGATGCAAACAACGGAATTTGTTATGAAAATTTTCATGTATGGAAAATTGACTTCCAGTTGTCGATTTCTCCGAATTTATTTCGAAATGGCGGGATATTATAGCTGTAAAATTGCAAAAAAACATCGAGGTATGAAAGAAAAATACTCTTTCATAAGTGGATATGAAGGATAGGGATATTCTACCCTCGGGATCACAAAATGTAGCAAAACCCTCGGCAAGCCTCGGGTTTTACTACATTTTGTGACCCTCGGGTAGAATATCCCTATCCTTCATATCCATATATGAAAGAGTCTTATAGTCTTGTACAATAGTAAACATAAAATGCAATTTACCATCAGTGTAGTTAATTTAGTTAGGTACAAAAATGCTATCAGAGAAACTTTCTTCGTATTTAAGAAGATAACGAAAATATCGCATTTGTTTTTAAGTAATTATGAAAAATCTTCTTATTAAAAATCGCTGTTACCTTTTATTTAAGAATCATGGTTTTATTTTATTTAATGTCATAACTGTAAATATTAGTTTGTGATTTCTGAGTTATACAAAATTAACAACTTACCTGTTACCCTATTTCCTTCCATCCGTTACACTGAAATAAAGCATATTGGGGCCACGCTACCCCTGCATTTCTTTATGCACTGATAACTGGATATGTCAGCACCTTTTTTTACTGTAATTATTTTTAAACGTACTTTTTGACATGATCTTGAAGGAAAGTCAATATTACATGTCACTCCAGTGTTTTCTTAATGTACAAAAAACTGTTACCCGTTACTTTAATTGTACCTGAAATACAGTTTTTCTTATTAATACAAAAAAGTTATTACAGCACATCGTAATAAAGTCCCGAAATCTTAAATGAAAGGTTTTAACAATGGTTAAAATATTTATTCGGGTTGTATACACATATAGGCTAATACATATATGGGTTTTCGACTAAAGTTCTATAAAACCCCTTTTAGACCAAAATATTTGTAATTATAATCGATGTGCCAATATCAATAGAGCTTTATCTAATAATCTTTTTCAAACAAATCTCTTCTTTTCATCCCCTAAATTACAGATCATTTTTAATAAACATAGGGCATACAGTTTGCCCAAGTTAACTGTCGAAGTGTGCTGTGATGTTATGAGACTCGCTCCTAAATCACAAATGTGTAAGGTTCAAACAGGCACAACCGTTAATATGTCTACAACATAAATAATCAATTAGCAATATTATATAGAAATGTGTTTTACAGTCAAAGGGATAACTTTTAGATGACAAGGACAACGGATGTTATTGGTACGTTATGAATAATCATCTGTCCGGTGACCGTCCGAACACGTCCGTTGGGACATGTCGTAATATCTTAAACGTGTCTAGACACTCGTCCTACAAGTCCGTTCGATCGTATTAGTTGCTGCTGTCTCACTCTTTGATTCTTCTCTCGCCACTAGGTGCTATATGCACAAATGCAATCTATTTATCATGTTAGTGATAACACGGCAGGCGAAAAGCGATGTCTGTTTCATCACCATGAAGTATGATGTATGCCTTTTCTATCCAGCGCACGATACTACTTTTTTATCACATGCTAACATTCGATGGTTAAGAGAAACGGATTTACTGGATAACGTCTTCCTATATTTGTAAAATAGCTTAATGAATTGTTGTGTCTATCATTATAATACATCTAGCTATCGTTATTTCGCATTACATAGTCTAATTTCCTTATGAACAATGTCTCATGATATCTATGATAAACGAGGAATGTGATAAACTAGAGCACCTGTGGAATACCACTATGTTTGCACATACATTACCCTACTCTTGTTGTTGAAAGAAAGAATATAGTTGAACATTCCAGAAAGCACTACAGCTATAATCTGGTATATCTATCTACGCTACCTACGGACTGTGATCATTGGCTGACGAAGATATGATATGATTTTTATTGTTCTAATATGAACATTTTGCCTCAAATGTTAATCCTTTTTTTTGCTTTACCTTCAGTACGTTTGTGTTGTCGGTATTCCTCGCTGTTATTTACATGTATAATCAGTGTTATGTATACTTATGTATTCGTTTGATTAGCTTCCTGTTTAAGCAAGTATATAATCAAACGGATTTTTATTCATATCATTTTTATTACCATCACTGCTTTGCTTCGACAAGATCTAACTTAAATTTTAATGAAAGTAAGAAGATTACATTTGCTCTATCAACATGTAATACGAAATGATGTTTGGGAGAACAAGCTTAGGACGCATTTTAATTAACTGGTGAGATTTTTTGTTGCGAAGTGTAATTTTACTGGTAAAATCGGGTTAGTGTGCCAATCTGAAAACATGGTTTAAAATTCCATGGCATTAATCACAGCTATCCGTGCTTCTAGACATTTAGATTGACATGCACCAACGTATTCAAAATGAAAATACTAGGAGGACTTTGCCTGAGCCAGCAATTAATGTTGACACAGAGTAGTGGGATATGTTAGGCTTCTGACGAAGTCTGGCCTAGATAATGCTCGAATTGAAAGAAAGTTCCTCGACATAACCATTTCTATGTTGACTTGTACGTATAAGTATCCTACTGACACAAGTCTCGAATAGAACCTTCTCTGGAACGCTTGAAACCTGATAATAAATTATTGTATGTAAGCGTTCCATTAACCTAGATCTTCAACTGAGCCATAGACTGTTGTTTTGGAGATTCATTGATATCATAAAGGCATTAACAGTGGTATTATAAGAAGCTTTAAAAATATAAACAAGGATTATAAAGGACAACAAATGATTACAAAGTAAATATACTATAAAGGAAATCCTTCACAAATAGTGTATGCGTTTTTAAATCAAAATGCCCTTTTCCTTTTTCGCTATTAGCTTCACGATCGAACGCTTTCCATTGGAGCCACTGAATCAAAAGTATAAAGCATGTCATCTGTTAAAACCTATGTTTACATTTTCTATCGATAACAGTTTGGTCAATGCAAATGACAGAAAATGACTGGTTTCATTTATGTTCTCTTGAAAAGCCGACATGAATTAACATTAAATAGACGGTTTTAAGGCCGGTGCACTTTTAGGTGTTTTTAGTGCTTGCTGTCAATGTTCCATATCAATTAAGATGCCGTATGAGAGAAAACGTCCTGTGTGTTTTGTTTTTGAAATTCCCAGAACAATTAGTTTGAGAAGTTACGATCGTGGAAAGGACAGATGTAGCAGGGACGGTATCCATCACTAACCATTGTACTGATAAAAGTACTTTTAGTAGATTAGAGTTCACCCAGGACCATGTTTTTCCTCCTTTTTTTCCCATTATACTCACTTTCGGGAAAGTATATATCGGCTGATAAAACTTTTTTAATATAAAAAAAAATCGCTTCTTAATTTTTAAGAATATAAACTCTGGTTTGCTTTTACTTGTAGCATATGGACATGTATTACTAACAAATCAAGTTATGATTAGAATTATGGTTTGAAATAATATATTTTAAATAACGTGTACAATGTGGTCACGTTATCCAATATTCACATTGTGAAATTGTCTTACAGCTGATCGCTAGATATCATGTGAATAATATGGATAAGGCATAATTTGAAACTAACTGGCTTGTTAAGCAGATCAATTTTATAATTACAAAAGAAGTTTTTAATTACGTTTGGTTACAACTCATGGTTAACTTAAGGACTAGTAGCGATTTTAAGGCATTATATGTTTTACCTTCCTATCTCCCCATTGAGCCTCATCCCTTCTGTCTAATAGGTCAGCGTAAGGTTCATATAATTTTTCGTTTACAAACTAAAAGCAACATATGTAGTCAAATGCAAATAATCGTCTATGATTGATAACTGGTTGTTTTGGCTTGTTATAGAGCTGCAGGGGTCCATGGAGTTGAATAACGATGTTCAAAACTATCGCTTATATTTGCCCTTTCTTCACCCATTTTAAATTAAAAACCAAGTATCTATAGTTTCGTGAAAACATATCCAACCAAGTTGAAATAAAAAAGTATTTGAATTGTAACACGTGCCAACTGGTTGTTGAAATCAAATAAATAAAAGGTGAAATATAGAGTCCGTTCTCTCCGTCTGGTATATGTGTTTGCCAAATAATGGCGTGAAATAGCCTTTTAAAATGTCTAATTTAACTAGCAGGCACCGATTCATGTGGTGTGTTGCGCTGAAGATCATTCTAACAGTTCTGTCACTGTAGGAGAAATATATAAATATGTCTTACTATGGCAAAACGGGAGCTGCTATTGTGCATCTTGTAAATGTCTGAATCTTTGAAATAGATATTTATGTTTCAAAATTATACCTGGAGACTGTGTTTACGGAGGGGCATAACAGTTCACTTTCCGGGGTTTCTATGTCTAAATATTCGGAATAAAATTTTCTGCACAGATAAATCAAATTTAAGGTGAGTTTTGTTACGTGTTTCTCACGGCTAACCGATATTTCGGCTGATAACGTTTGCGATTGATCTGGCGATGAAAGGATTGCGTTGTAACTTAGCGTGCTTGCTTGTTTGTGCTGCTAGAAATGGCCCTGAATTATTGAAACGAAACGAAACATAAGATGAAAATCGCGATTCTATAATGGCTACCGATCACACCATGTCGTAAGGTAACTAATATCTGTGCCTCAGATTATAATCAAAACAACTGGATACTTGTATGATCATCATGACAACAGGTATATTAACCTCAGATTATGATAACAGGTGTTTTACCTATGTAGAGATAATTAAGGTGCATACCCAAAGATCATCATGGCAAAACGTTTATTAACCATATAGAAATAACTTTCCTGTATACCTCAGGTAATATTAATGATGTTTTCTGGTGCATTTAATTGTATCGAGCTAATTGATCTGTATACCTCAGATTATATTAAGTGTTAGACATTTTAATATCTCCTTATATCCCCTTCTATATATTTTACTCCCCACTTTGACATATCAATAACTCCAAACCTCCTCTCCCATACTTCCTACTACCCCTCCAGTGACAATTTGATAACACTCTATCTCCCCTGCCATATATTCCACAACCCCCTCGACAATTCAATAACACTTTACCTCTCCCGCCATATCAACCCCCCCACCCCCTCGACAATTCAATAACACTTTACCTCCCCTGCCATATATTCCACTGCCCCCTCGACAATTCAATGAAACTTTACCTCCCCGTACATATATTCCACTCCCCCCTCGACAATTCAATAACACTCTACCTCCCCTGTCATATATTCCATCCCCCATCGACAATTCCATAACTCCCAACTTCCCCTGCCATATATTCCACTCTCCCCCTCATCTCTAGATGAAGACACAAGTCATAGATAAAAAAGCTAGATAACTGGTTAATGGTTGAAAACAATCAATCATGTCACTCTTGTATACTTTGCAGCATCTTAAGGCTTGACTGATGTAAACAGTGCCCCATATATATATATAGATTCTGAAATACAGTATGAGGTCAGTAAATCCGAGCCTAAGATAAGTAATTTTAGACTTTACACAAATTATGTTTTGATGATAGTTCACATATCTACAGGAATTCATTCTAAAACAATGAACTAATCAATGGTGTAATCACTGACCAATCCACTATGTTTAATGTGGCTGTGGAATAGTCATGCTGTGTCACTGAGACATACTGGCAGAGAGAGGAAAATAAACATAGCCCATCCGGTCACGTGATAACGATAACAGGTGCATTATTTACCCCCCTGGTCTGCAAATTTGTTCTCTTATTTTGAAAATTGCACCATTCATATGCAAATACCAAACAGGCGTCTACAAATGACGTTACACCTCCTTCTCAACACTTACTTATCATCTTACTTTTTTTTCTAGCACCAAGACACCCACAACCCCCTCACATTCCCTCCACCCCCCCCCCCCTCCATTCATCAGCTAATAATTTATCTATGTAACGTTTATAACTCAACAAAATTGTCTAGTAAAATTGTACACGTTCGCATTGTAACGTCTGTTTGTATTTGCTATATGAAATGAGTTGCATTTTTACAAAATAAAGACAAACATAATTTGCGCAGACCCTAGAGGGGTTACAAATTAAATTTGTAATTTCTAGTTATCGTTATCTTTGACCGAGAACTTAATGGCATATATTTTACTTTTCCTTCTCTCTGCCAGAGTTATGTCTCCCATGACCACATTTCCTCTATAGACTATTCCACCAGCTCACATATAAAACATAGTGGAATTGGTCAGTGATTACACCATTGATTATTCATTGTTATTAGATATGAATCCTGTAGTAAAAAATATGTGAGCGTATTCATCAAATACATAATTTGTGTAAAGTCTTAAAATTACTATCTTAGGCTGGATTACTGACCTCATACTGATATTTCGAAATTCCCCTATATTATATATATATGGGGCACTTGTTTTACATCAGTCAGCCTTTAAGATGCTTGCAAAGATACAATTGAGTACATGATTGATGTTTCAACCCATTAACCAGTTATCTAGCTTTTTTTATCTATGCTTGTGTCTCATCTTAAGAATGAGGTGCTATGAGTTGAGTATATTCTGCGAAAGTTGTAGTTTATGTGGCGAATTGTCTCAGAATGCGAGGATAGTAAAATATATGACAGGTGTGAGTAATGTGAGTAGTGTTATTTGAATTTGTCTGAGTGGGAGTGAAAATAATGACATGGGAGTAATGTTATGAATAGTCACTGGAGGAGTGGACCTATATGGCAGGGAATGGTGAGGTTATTTGAATTGTCCGAAAGTGGGAGTGGAAAATATACCAGGGATGGTAGAGTGTTATTAATTGTCGAGGGAAAGTTGGTATATATTGCAGGATCTGAGGTTAGATGTGTTAATTAATTGTCCGAGAGAGGAGTGGATTTATATGCAGGGAGGTGAAAGTTATTTAATCCGTCGATGGGGAATGAGACATATTATGGCAGGGTGAGAGTTATAGTGTATGAATATTTGTCGAGGGGGAATGTGGAAGTATATCGCAGAGTAGGGTAATAGTATTATTGAATTTCGAGGGAAGTGGGTAATATATGGCAGGGGAGGTTAGAGTGTTATCCTTTGAATTAGTCGATGGTGCATGGAATATATGCAGCGGGGGTACAATGTTTATTGAATTGGCGAGGGGGAGTGTGAATATATGTATCGGGAGGAAGGTAAGTTTCATTGAATTTCGAGGGGGAGTGTGAATATATGGCGGGAGGTAAAGTTTATAATTGTCGAGGGTGGGGGTTGATATGGCGCGGGGAGAGTAAAGTGTTATTTAAATGTCGAGGGGGTGAAATATATGGCAGGGGAGATAGTTAGTGTTAATCTTAATTGTCACTGGAGGTAGTAGGAAATATGGAGGGATGGTTGGAGTATTATATTGTCAAAGTGGGGAGTAAAATTATATAGACAGGGGATATTAGAGAGATATTGAAATACTGTCTAACGCTTATATATAACTCTCGAGGGATAAACAGATCAATAGCTCGATATCAATTAATATGCAACAGAAAACATCATTATATTACCTGAGGTATACAGGAAAGTTTATTCTATATGGTTAATAAGTTTTGCCATGATGACTTTTGGGTATGCATCAATATCTCTACATAGTTAAAACACCTGTTATCATAATCTAGGTTAATCTATACCTGTTGTCATGATGATCATACAAGTATCCAGTTGTTTTGATTATAATCTGAGGCACAGATATTAGTTACCTTACGACATGGTGTGATCTGGTAGCCATTATAGAAATCGCGATTTTCATCTATATGTTTCGTTTCGTTTCCAATAATTCAGGTCATTTCTAGCAGCACAAACAAGCCAAGCACGCTAAGTTACTAACGCAAGCCTTTCTCATCGCCGATTATCTCAACCTTTATCAGCCGAAATATCGGTTAGCCGTGAAATACACGTAACAAAACTCACTTAAATTTGATTTATCTGTTGCAGAAAATTTTATTCCGAATATTAGACATAGAAACCCGGAAAGTAACTGTTATGCCCTCCGTTAAAACACAGTCTCCAGGTATAATTTTGAAACATAAAATTCTTATTTCAAAAGATTCAGACATTTACAAGATGCACAATAGCAGCTCCCGTTTTGCCATTAGTAGACATATTTAATATATTTCTTCCTACAGTGACACAACTGTTTAGAATGATCTTCAGCTCAACACACCACATGAATCGGTGCCTGCTAGTTAAATTAGACATTTTGAAAAGGCTATTTCACGCCATTATTTGGCAAACATTATACCAACGGACGAGAACGGACTCTAATTTCACCTTTATTATTTGTTTTCAACAACCAGTTGGCACGTGTACAATTCAAAGACTTTTTTATTTCAACTTGGTTGGATATGTTTCACGAAACTATAGATACTTGGTTTTAATTTAAAATGGTTGAAGAAAGGGCAAATATAAGCAATAGTTTTGTAACATCGTTATTCAACTCTTCATGGACCCCTTGCAGCTCTATACAAAGCCAAAACAACCAGTTATCAATCATAGACGTATTATTTGGCATTTTGGACTACATATGTTGCTTTGTAGTTTGTAAACGAAAAATATATATGAACCTTACGCTGACCTATTAGACAGAAGGATGATGCTCAATGGGGAGATAGAAGGTAAAACAAATAATGCCTTAAAATCGCTACAGTCCTTAAGTTAACCATGAGTTGTAACCAAACGTAATTAAAAACTTCTTTTGTAATTATAAAATGATCTGCTTAACAAGCCAGTTAGTTTCAATATTATGCTCTATCCATATTATTCACATGATATCTACGATCAGCTGTAAGACAATTTCACAATGTGAATATTGGATAACGTGACCACATTGTACAACGTTATTAAATATATTATTTAAACCATAATTCATCATAACTTGATTTGTTTAGTAATACATGTCCATATGCTACAAGTAAAAGCAAACCATAAGTTATATATTCTTAAAAATTAGAAGCGATTTTTTATTATATTAAAAAAGTTTTATCAGCCGATATATACTCTTCCGAAAGTGAGTTTAATGGAAAAGTAGGAGAAAAACCATGGTCCGGTGAACTCTAATCTACTAAAAGTACTTTTATCAGTACAATGGTTAGTGATGGATTACTCGTCCCTTGCTACATCTGTCCTTCCACGATCGTAACTTCTCAAAACTAATTGTTCTGGAATTTCAAAAACAAAACACATCAGGACGTTTTCTCTCATCACGGCATCTTATTGATATGGAACATTGACAGCAAGCCCTAAAACCCCTAAAAGTATCACCGGCCTTAAAACCGTCTTATTTAATGTTAATTCATGCGGTTTCTTTGAAGAGAACATTAAATAATAACCAGTCATTTTTTCTGTCATTTGCATTGCGGTCAAACTGTTTATCGATAAAAATGTAAACATAGGGTTTAACAAGTATGACATGCTTTATACTTTTGATTCAGTGGTCTCCAATGGGAAAGCGTTCGATCGTTGAGCTAAAGCGAAAAAAGAAAAAGGTCATTATTGATTAAAAACGCAAACACTATTTGTGAAGATCTTCTCCTTTTATAGTCATATTTACTTGTAACATTTGTTGTCCTTATAATCCTGGTTATTTTTAAAGCTTCTTATAATATCCTTTTAATGCCTTAATATATCAATGAAATCTCCAAAACAAAACAGTCTTATTGCTAGTTGAAGATGCTAGTAATGGAACGCTTACATACAATTAATTATTATCAGCGTTTCAAGCGTTCAGAGAAGGTTCTTATTCGAGACTTGTGTCAGTAGATCTTATACGTACAAGTCAAAAGAAATGTATTTTTGCGAGGAATTTCTTTCAATTCGAGCTATTATCTAGCCAGAACTTCGTCAGAAGCACTAACATATCCCACTTATGCTCTGTTCAACAGTTAACTGCCTGGCTCAGCAAGTCCGTCCTAGTATTATTTCCATTTTGATACGTTGTTGCATGTCAAATTTAAATGTTTCTAAGAATCACGGATAGCTGTGATTAATGAGCATGGAATTTTAAACCATGTTTCAGATTGGCACCCTAACCCGACTTACCAGTTAAAATTACACTTTCGCAAACAAAAAAACTCACCAGTTAATTGAAACATGCGTCCCTAAGTCTTTCTCTCCAAACATGCATTTCGTGATTACATGTTGATTAGAGCAATGTAATCTTCTTACTTTCATTTAAATTTGATAGTTAGATCTTGTCGAAGCAACCATGATTGGTCATATAAAAAATTATGAATTAAAAATCGTTTGATTATTATACTTGCTTAAACAGGAAGGCTAATCGAACGAAATTAAATTAGTTATACATAACACTGATTAAACATGTATATAACAGCGAGGTAGGAATACGACAACACAAACGTACTTGAAGTAAAAGCAAAAAAAGGATTAACATTTGAGGCCAAAGTTTCATATATATAGAAACCAATTAAATAATCATATCAATATCTTTCGTCTAGCCATTATCCACAGTCAGTAGTAGTCGTAGATAATATACCAGTATTTAGCTGTATGCTTCTGGAATGTTCAACTATATTCTTTTCTTTTGCAACATACAAGAGTAGGGTAATGTATGTGTGCAAACATAGTGTGATTCCACAAGGTGCCTCTAGTTTATCCATTCCTCGTTTATCCATAGATATCATGAGACTTGTTCATAAGGAAATTAGACTATGTATGTGAAATAACGATAGCTCAGATGTATTAATAATTTGAAGACACAGCCACATTCATTAAGGCTATTTTCAATAGTAGGAAGACGTTATCCATTAAATCGTTTCTCTTAAAACCATCGAATGTTAGATTGTAATAAAAGTTAGTTATCGTGCGCTGTATAGAAAAGGCATACATCGTACTTTCATGTGATAGAAACAAGACATTGCTTTCGCCTGCCGTGTATCACTAAACATGATATATAGATTATTGTGTCATATAGCACCCTAGTGCGAGGAGAAGAATCAAAGAGTGAGACTAGCAGGAACTTAATACGATCGAACGGACTTGTGACGAGTTTATAGACACGTTTAGAGATTATCACACTGTCCCAACGGATCGTGTTCGGACGGTACACCGGACATATGATTATCATAAACGTACCCAATAACATCCGTTGTCCGGTTCATCTAAAAGTTTATCCCTTTGACTGCTAAAAACAATTTCTATATAATATTGCTTAATTGATGTATTATGTTGAGAGCATATTAAACGGTCGTGCCTGTTTTACAATCTTACACATTGTGATTTAGGAGCGTAGTCTCATAAACATACAGCACTTTCGAACAGTTAACTTGGCCAAACTGTATCCCTATGTTTATTAAAAATATCTGTTATTTAGGGCGTAAGGGATCCCCCCGCCTGTTTGAAACAGTATTATTAGAATTAAAGCTCTTATTGATATTGGCCATCGATTTATTACTCAAATATTTTTGGTTGCTAAAAATGGTTTTATTAGAACTTAGTCGAAAACCAATTATTTGTATTTAGCCTATATGTGTATACAACTCCGAATACTAATATTAACCATTTGTTTAAAACTTTCCATTAAGATTTCAGGACTTATTACCGATGCTGCCCTGTAATAACTTTTTTGTATTATATAATGAAAAAACTGTATTTCAGGTTACATATTAAAGTAACGAGGTAAACAGTTTTTTACATAAGAAAAACACTGTTGGTTAGTGTACATGAATATTGACTTTCTCTTCAGATCATGTCAAAAAAAGTACGTTAAAAATTACAGTTAAAGAAAAAGGTGCTGACATATCCAGATTATCTAGTTGCATAAAGAAAATGCGTAGGGTAGTGCTGGCCCCAATATGCTTTGATTTCAGTGTAACGGATGAAGGAATAGCGTTAACAGGTAACGTTTTAATTTTGTATAACTCAGAAATCAACAAACTTAATATTTACAGTGATTGACATTATAATAAATAATTATAACCATGATTTCTATATAAAAAGTAACAACGATTTTTAATAAAAGATTTCTCATATAATTTACTTAAAAACAAAATGCGATATTTCGTATCTTTTAAATACGGAAGAAAGTTCTGATAGCATTTTTGTACCTAACCTACAATAACTTACACTGATGCAGTAAATTGCATTATGTTACTATGTACAAGACTATAAAGACCTCTTTCTAATATGGTATGAAGGATAGGTGATATATCTACCCGAGGGTCACAAATATGTTAGTAAAACCCGAGGCTTGCGAGGGTTTTGCTACATTTTTATTCTGTTCCCGGAGGTTAGAATATTCCTATCCTCCATATCCACTTATGAAAGAGTATTTTCTTCATAACCTTCCCGATGTTTTTTTTGCTAACTTTTTACACTAATTAATATCCCGCCATTTCGAAATAAATATCGAGAAACGACAACTGGAAGTCAATTTTCACATACTGGTTTTTAAAATTTCATAACAAAATTCCGTTCTTTGCATCTTCATAATAAAACCAGTTCATATCGTTGAAAAATAGGTTTAAAAAATGTTACCGAGAGATTAGAGCATTTATTTGTTGACGCCGTGACGTCAGAGGCTTTATTGCTCATGAGTACCAGCAATACAGCCTTAGCACATGAGTGTTATTGCGCTAGACCCAGCCATTCTACACCTGTAGGTATGAACAGAAATAATAATATTTAATATATGAAGTAGAGCGTATTTTGCTCATTCGCTATCGCCGTCGTTAGTATATGAATCAGCGTTGCATACTAATGTTAGTCCATACCTGATCCCATTAAAAGTTTTTTGTCATTCCTGTGTTTTTTTATTTTCGTGTTATCGTTCTATTTAGCTGCAAGCGTCATTCTAGTACAGCTCTGCCGATGTGTGCGATTGTTGCAGTTAAAGATAAAGTCTATTTGGTGGTGGATAATTTCGTGTTTGTTCTCCTTTAATTATTGGTAACATATTGGATGTTATGTTTTGTCGTTAGAGGAAGAACAGAAAAGCGATTTATATATGAACAACCGCTTAACGTGTTTTTCCATGCAGAAGCATACATTTTTGTTTGTTTGACACCATGCCATAGCAAGACGTACTCCCATGTACTGATGTGTTGCGTGTAATGACGTGCGTTGGTGTTCACTTTTGGTTAGACTGCTATAATTATGCTGTTCGTGAAGACATTTCAATATTATAAACACCAACAATGTGTTGCAATTAAAAAACCCGGTGTAGAATCGTACATAAAGACATCTACTGATACCACCCTATATGGCACTAAGAATCCCATAATCAATGTTACGGCGACGTCCTGTCCGCCCATTTGGAATAGCTGTTACAGTGACTTTACATTGATGACGCTACTATGGGCATATTCTCAGCAAACTTTATTTAATAATTAAAACAAGTACAGACTTAATAGCAACAAAATAAATCATATGCAAAATAGAATAATCAAGCATTGTATTCTTTGTTCAAAGTTAAACCCGTTTCACATCTTGCCAGAAGTTTCATAAAAAGCACACCAAAACCGTTCCCGAATAATGGCTGCACACGTGCGATCTAATTCCTTCACCGTAATGGATATATTTCTTTATTATATTTTTTGAATTAGTAAATGTGAATGCATCGCCAATTCCATCTAGTCTAAACTCTTTTTTATAATTAAATATTATCCGTGCAGAACATGTCGACTATAGTGAAAACTTAACTTTTCGTAGAAACATTTTGTGATAGCTTACATTAATTTCTTCCTCCGCAGATAGTTATATCTGTCATCTTGTAGATGTATCTGCCAGTGTTTCGAAAATCTTTTTTTTCTCTACCACTGAGTCTTTATTCCTTTACAAACAGAACGTTTATTGCTTCTTAGCACGAGAACGTTTTTTTCTACCTCTTAGAACGTTTTTCTTTCTAACTTGCAGAAAACGTTTGTTTTCTCTACTACTCCAGTAACTTTTTGTGTTTACACATTTTATCACAGCACGTGTTTTTTTCTCTACTCGCAGAAACTTTTTTTACACTTACACAGCACGTTTTTCTGTTTTTTCTCCTTACCCACAGATATACCTTTTTACACTTACACAGAACGTTTGTTTTCTTTACTCACCAAAACTTTTTGCACGTCATGAGAGCGTTTCTCTACCATCAAAACGTTTTTATATTTTCTTATCTACCACAAAACTTTTTTTTACACTTACAGAAAGGTTTGTATTTTCCCTACCACTAGAATGACGTTATTCTCTAACCACAGAAAAGTTTATATTGCTACCATAGTGAAGTCGTTTTTCTTCATATCCACAGAACGTTTGTTTTCTCTACCACATGTATACGGTTAGTTCTCTACCACAGGCAAACTGTTTTTATTGTCCTACTCATTAGAGCGTTTTTCTCTACCACAGAACGGTTTGTTTCTTTACCACAGAACTTTTTTTTACACTACACAGATCTGTTTGTTTTCCCTACCACATTAAACGTTTGTTCTCTTACCACAGTACGTTTTTTGCTACCATAGATGCGTTTTTCTCTACCACAAACGTATTGTTACTCTAACACAGAAACGTTTTTTCTCTCACTCACAAGAACGTTTGTTTTCGGCAACCACAGAACGTTTTGTTCATATACCTAACAGAAGTGTTCTTTTCTCATACACACAGAACTTTTTTATCTACACGAGATCGTGTATTGTTTCTCTTACAAGCCAGAACGTTTTTTCTTTATACAGAAGGATCTTTTGCTGCTACCACAACTTTTTTTTCTTTAACAACTAGAACGGTATTTTTCTTCTACTACAGACTTTTTTTACCTCAACATCCAGAACGTTTGTTTCTCTACCACCAAGAACTTGTTCTTTTCTCTACGACAGAACGTTCTTTTCTCTCACTACTGTATACTTTTTTTACTATAACACAGAACTGTGTTTTTCTCTTCCACAGAACTTTGTTTTCTCTACCATCGAGAACGTTTTTTTTTTCTCTACTATCAGAAGTTTCTTTTCTCCTACCACAGACTTTTTTTTCTCTGCCACAGAACGTTTTTTTTTTCTCTACCTACAAAATTTTTATTTTTACTCAAATCCAGAACGTTGTTTATCTCTATATCACAGAACGTGTGTTTTTCTCTCTACCACAGATCGTTTTTTTCTCTGACTACAAAACTTGTTCATTTTTACTCTAAACCAACAAACTTTTGTTTTCATCTACACATAACCGTTTTTCTCACCACAGAGTTGTTTCCTTATCACCATCAAAACGTTTGTTTCTGTTTATCCACAGAACGTTTTTTTTTACCTAACAGCAAGAACGTTTTTCTTCTACCACAGCCTTTTTCTCTTACCACAGGTATTTTCTTCTACTGCGGGACGTTCTTTTCCATCTACCACGGAACTCCGTAATCAAATGGGTTGTATAGAGGAAACTGGAATTGATGTTTGCCACTATACTGCGGGACTATTCAACATTCTAGTAGCTTTAGACAAAGAAATGGCATATGTATATTCCGAGAAATTAGAGGATCGCGTGAGCGCTCCTACATGTCGTATGTGTGATTCATATTTGACCACTAAGCTTTTATGCTAGAAAAATGGATCTAGCAACTACTCAAATATCCAAGTAGCTGATTGCAAGGATGGCCAATAACAGGTGTATTGTCAGAAAGATGGTTATGCTTTGGTGGTTATAGTTCGTTGTCTCATATTTTAAAAATGTTTTTAATACCAAAGAAATTTGACAAAACGGAAATATAATAGTATTGTACGATGCTATCATTTGCTGTCTTCAGACATTTTCGGTATATTATTAGCTCAAACATGGCCAATTTATTTAATGTCGTATTATAATTAAGATATAGCAATTCATTATGAATATCAATAATACAAAGAACCAAAAATATGTAATCAAAATACCTTTCACCTAGTTATTTAGTACTTATACAAATGGTGTATCTCTTAATATACTTTTAACATGTTATTTATACCAGAATCATATGTAGTTATACAACTAAATAAACATCCACCTATTTGCTTAAAAGCTGAATTATAATGTTTAGAAAATTCTTCAGAAAGTTTTAATTTTACAAATGTTAGTGTTGATGACGTCCTTCCAACTATCCGCTCTTTTGATAATTAAATGAGGATAATGCTTATTTTTTTGTTAACAATAATACGCGGAAAGTTCGTCGTGGCATTAATCACCCATAGAGGTATGTGCGAAATTAGCCTATCCTCCTCCCATATATCAAATTCATCAAGTTCTACAGCAGCCATGTATCAATATAGCTTGGTGTATATAAAACGTTTCCTTCTTCGTTCTATTTACTATAATACAAAACACTGTTTCCAAATAAGCGTTATTATCTCTCTATTTGGAAATTTATATCAAAGTTAATTCAAGACCTTTACCTTAATTTCGACGTAAAATCTTTGTTCTTTCCACTCAGTGTTTTTGTTTTGTTTCTGTGTGAGTTCTTCATTCTGCCAATAGAATGGATTTTAGAATATCAAAATCCTATATATCTTTTGAATGCATGTAAATATGTTTTGTCTGGCAGATCAAATCTTCTATACCATAAGGAAATTAGTTTCTGACATATTGCCAATCAAAAGCAGGATAAACATAACAATGCAGAATGCATTCTCAGGAAACTTGAATTTCCGAATTCTTGCATCTTGCTGACTATTCTCCGTTATTCAGACGACCAAAATCAATTAAATAGTATCTGTATTTCAAAACTGATTTCCAATATTCTACACATAGTTCGCTTTTCTCAAAACAAAAATGAAATTCTTTAGGTGTTTATCAATAAAATCACCAAGATGCGTTTTGCTCTTTTTATTCTATTATAAATATATATTTTACTTAAGTTTATACTATCATAGTACTTTTACCCGCCCTCAAGACACCAGTGGTGGGTCTGCGACAATTATAATGTAAAACTTTAAGTTTCACCGATATTGCCAGGAATGTGTCGGCCCCATTATCGATTGTTTCCTTCAGAGCCGTTACGGAAAAAAAAAGAGTTTAATCTTATTTTTACTGACACACAATATGACCTATGTGAACTGAGAGGTGATTAAAATAAAACCTAATTTAGTAAATATTGTTCACTTAGCAGTAATGGAGATCACTATCCGTTGTGAATGTTGTTTTTTATTTAACATTTGACCACTATTCGATAAGATCTTCAATTTTTTCAGGGCAAGAAAATTACGTGTTGTAGACATTAAAGCAAGCACGGAAAAATGCAACTCCAGCTATTTATAATCTCCTATACCATAACGTTTTGTACTTTTGTACTTTCAGATGTATGCCATGATTATTTATAAGGTCCATTAGCAGGAAATACTAACAAACCGATAAACACAACATTTCGAATTTATATAAATTCATTATCTTTACATTGATGCCCTGGTATAACTTGTGCATTTACTAACCAGTGAGTCTTAAAGTATAGATTCTGCTGTGATTTACAGATATTATGATTTTATCTCTTATTCTTGTCATTTCCTAATAAAATCTTATCCACTGTAAAACTCAAGATATCGTCATGATCCTCAAATTTAAATTACATCATCAACCAAAGAGTTGCCTGTATTATTTAGATGCACGTTGATTCCGGTTGTTCTTGGTTATGATATATGGTTTTTGTGTTGTGGCTGTTTGCGGAGACACAATGGCTGAGCAATTCAGTCGGAAACAAGAACATTTACGATAAATCAAAATTCCAGCTATCTCAAGTCACTCAAAGGATATATGTGATTAAATTCTGGTGTGATATATTTGAAATATAAAATGTTTTTCCTCTCTTCGAAATGTTGTAGGGTACATATCTCAAAGAATTCAGTCCTTTCAGGATATTTATGCGACACTTAAAAGTCATTTTTTTACTGTATAGTCTATCAGGAGTTGAATCTGTGTATGATTTAACTCTTAAGCATACTATATCTGGTCGAATGATATATAACTTCTTGCCATTTAGGATTTGGATTATACAAAAGTATTTTACGTATGATAGATAATTTTCAGTCAGATACGAATGAAAAGGTGTATAATTGACTGAGAATTTTAATCAAACAAAATAATTCCTATTTATTTCATTATGATACAAGAGTAAAAATAATTGGAATTGCTTGGTGTCCTCGTGCATGCTTTCCAGTGATTACACGTTATTAGGCATCTCTATAGAAAACGACAACTAGTTTCCAACGTGGTATACAAGAAAATACTCATGAATAATAACTCTGACACGTCGCGTCTTACCCAAAACCATTCGACCAACATTAACATCAACACGATAACCGTGGGAGGCCTCGCTTAGCGATAGACGCAATAGAATGTATAATATTACTACAATGATTAATTAATGAAACAAACAAACAAGTATCCAGATCAAGATCTTTAACTTAATTAATAGTTGTTTAATATCCCTTGTTGTTTTATATAATTTGACATTTTATTTGATTAAAGATAGCTATTATAAATTTTATTGTGTTAATTGAAATTGAAATTCGAGTAAGGTGTAGTCAAACTATTACGCAATACACACTTAGTATCGAATGCAATTGCCTTCTATATTTTGGTATAGTCTGATCTTTTTCGACCACGGAATACCAATTTTTCTGTCTCTTTGTTTAGATTCATACTTTACATAGGAGTGTTTCCTCTCTTATGAATCTATGGTTTTCCCAGATTAGAATACCAACATTTGAATATAACACCTTTTTACCTTTAACCAATGCCATAGGGTTGAAAAATGTGTTTCACAAATATGGTGTGAAATCTTTACTGATAAATTAGCTTATATAAAAGAAACCACTGTGATCTTTTAGTGTGAATTCCTCATTATCGCAACCCGTTTAGAACAAATTTCGTGAATAAAAGTTTAAGTTTCTTAATAAAGTAAAATCATTAATTATTTTATTAGTATAACCACATAAACTTATCTTATTACCTCTAGAAATAGGTTTTGTACGGAAAATATCCAATCTTAAGTATTACCTCAATTAACATGGTACAAATACATATAATCATTTCAGTATAAATTCATCTAGAGGCCTAAAACTCTTATATTGACACGGCAGACTCCCCATGATTTACTAACGCCACTTGCCAGAAAAAACTTACCATTGACTCAGCACAGACATTTTTTATAATTTGTCGTTATATTTGCACATGAATCTCAACTTACTCGACCTTGTATTATTATATACCATGACCTATTTATTCAATCACAATTATTACATTGTAAGATTTATAGCGTGAAGACGTCGGAAAAATGCATTTATACAATCTTTTTCTCTTATATCTATATGTATAGTTTAATAAGACAGTTATATGTCTACCAGTGTTTGAATATGTTAAGATATTGTTTTATAAGTATTTTTTAGAAGTTTTTGATTCTATCTGTGTACAAAGGTTAAACCATAAAATACATTATACACAGTTCTTAGTTATCAATCTTAAAGTGAATTAACAATTTTATACTATATATTCCGAAAAATACTTGTCTTGGTCTCTAAACATAATTGCTTTAATGTCACTATTTATTAATGCGTTCAAAAGTGAAATCCTAGAGTTTCGTGTGCATTAGTGATGCAAATAAAGTATATTTAAGAAATTACGCGCATAATCATTACATAACATATAAAAATCGAAACATTATGAATGCAATAATATTGATGATAAAGAATCTATAAATGTAAATGAACAGTTATAGAAATAAAAAAGGCCCAGAATTTCTTCAGATGATGTGTCTCAACCATCTAAATCGGAGTTCCATGCCACCACTAATTACTGATTATAACATAGCATTTTTTGGAACTGTCATAAAATGGTCCTTGTTTCTCTTTTTGTGCCTATGCTTACCACGAAATTAAAAAAAAAACAGAATTTATAAATCCCGAACGCGCTGCCTGTCCCACCACACCCTCTCTACACTAATCTAATTTGAAATTGATTTTTAATTCCGATGTTCTCTCTACATGTCATAGTATTTCTACAGAAAGAAGATCTGTTTTGAAATAATTAGTTGTGCAAAGTTAACACAAAATTAAGAGGACATGTCCGTTTATATAGCATGTTGACTAAAATTGTATATGTTCAGCGCGGCAAACCAGAGTATAAGTAAACACTTTTCCGATTAATATTAATTCATTATATAACGTTAATAAACTTCCGTATTTAAGAATAACACGTTCGATGTTAAATACACTTTGCTCTTTCCCACTTTTACGAATCGTTCCTTATATATACTATTATTTATGAGTGAGAAGTGTCTTAACAGTTTTCAATATCACAATATCCTACCCGTTCCTTTCTTATGTACCTGAAAGTTCTCTGGGATATGTGTGTGTGTTTTCTGTTTAAAGTATGACGTTATTCGTTATTTCTTCAGTACCAGAACATAAACCAGTATGATTTACTCATATACATGCATATAATTTAAGTATTTCCATATGTACAGATGATATTTTCAGATTTCCCGCCTCCAAAATAGTTGTTCGCGAAACTATGAACAGGCAAGTCTAAGTGACATAACTCTAAGAATAGATCGTATTTTAACATTACCTATGATCAAACTCAGTCTAATTGGTAAATTTCCATGTGCGAAGTTTTACACATCCTCATGTACAGCAAGCTCACAATCAATCATTTTCTCTAATTTTAGATTTTGTTGAGTTGATTATATTTAAGCCATTTTTGGTTTATCAATAACCTCTTAATACGAGACTATAGCTCCATTTGCCCTTTCTCTTTCGAATAAAATTCCAGAAGAGTTCTAATAATTATTAATTGTCACTAATACACCGAATTTCTTTAATATAATACTTTTCGAATTTCCGTTCTGTGCATGGTTTGTTCCGTAAACAATGTTTACTAATAATTACAAGTATTTGACTTCTTGCTGAAATCCCAATAGTACTCTGGATACGAACGGTCTTATGCTATAGCGCCAGTTTGAATTAAGTTTCGGTGTTACGATTGTGCTTAGGTGTCCCCACAAATAGAAAGTATTCATTTCCACTTCCCTTATTATTCTCATTTTACCACTATCAACAGTTTTGTATTTAGTATACTACTCGTTTTCGCATTAATGCTTCAATTTTGTTACCACGTAAAACCATTTTATTGAATTATTTCCTGTTTCCCGAGTTTATTATAGCCCGTACACCACAAGCCCCGAAGAATTAAGCCCAAGAACTCGTAAAACAAATTTTGTAGCGATTCCTCCTTTACATTGTATACTTCAGTTAAACCCAACTTCCCGTAATGCGAGTCCCGTTTCTTTACTCAACTTCCGTTTTATTGCATTACTCTTGTAGTCTAGTATGCATAACATTTATATGAATCGTAGGTAATACCGTACGTATTTCTATTCTACGGTTACTCAAAATAATAAGTACACTTTGCCTCTTCACATTGCGGTCACATAAACAGACCTTATCTTAACAACTTATAAATTCTCAATGGTATTATTTGTCTAGAGTTAGCATATTAATGTGGAAAGTTTCATGAAGTAATGTGCATGATTTATGAGACACAAACATCCTAGATGATATTCACACAAGTTAAACATTATACATTAGATCATCTGTTATAACCTCCTTCGTTGAACACGAATCTTTTGTATGCAAGAACCTACATTGTATTACTAGTGCGTACCATGGACAGAAATGTCCCAAAACCGATGGCCAGAGAACCGTTCAGCGTGATGACCTCGGCCTAACACTATATAAGGGATCAGTTAACTTGCTTCACCGATGTCAAATATGTCGGCTCTCGCTTATTAGCATTGTCTTCTAACTAAATAATTTAGTAATTCTGTATATAGTAAAAATATGTAACTTGTTATTTTGTGTGAAAATTAACTTTTTTATTTAAAATTAAAGTCGTATTTAATACTCTTCAAAATTTTAAAACGATCTAGAATTTTTTTTAAATACGACTTGCTTCACCTATGCCAGTTTGAAATGCTGAATGACGCGGTGAATAGTGTCCAAACACGTAAATGAAATTAGCGCTTGTTTTCTCGACTGTGTAATATATATAACAAATCGTGGGATTCGTGGCCGATACAATTCATCACTCTACAATCAATTTATCTATTGCATAACTTTTAACTGGTTAATCACGTGCGACAAATGGCAGAGATACATCAAGAGATTGCCCTTTAAATGTTGGACGATATTTCTTGAGTTTTACAACTTTCGTTTTGTATATTGTCCATTTGCTTTTCAAATACTACAGCAAGTTTTTATATAGATTCCTATTCAGTAGCACTTTAGAAAATGGTCAAAATTGATTTGAATTTATGAGTTATTCAAAGTATTTTTGCGTCAGGCAGTTTATCTTATAATAGGAATTATTTGCGATTCGGAAAGAATAGCAATATTAGTAAGTTTGATAAAGATGGTGTAGGCCGTCCAGTATTTTAGAACTCCAATGTGTATCATTAAATGGTAGCGATGTTGTACCTTCCGCTTATGGCTATTGATTCAAGTTTGATGTCAGATTTTTGACAACAATATAGTTAAACAAAGAACTCTTAGGATAAACAAAATCAATTCCTCCGAGTCCATACAGTTCGTATATTACTAGTTAGTTATTATGACCTGCCTATAACTCCCGACAACATTATACCCCTCTACTATATGGCCGCCTGATATTATAGAGTGCTACGTCAGTAACTGAACTTGTATTATATCTACATAATATCGATAAGAAAACAGAGCATTTTGTTATACATAAGAACAATCTGTTACCTGCATTTCAATTTTACAATACCACTGAGATGCAAAATTGGCAGTGCACATATTTAGTATTATTAGTCACTGGTCGTTTAAGATTGATATTTAGATGATGTTATTTTGAAACTGTAAACAGATTTGAATAAAAAATTTGCACATTATTCAGCCCTTCGACCAGAACCGCGAAGCCTATTGAGGCCGTTGCCCTAGGACCCTATAATATCACGTTCAAGTGTAGCAGAAATTTATCGTCTCATTTGACGCGCAGAAACACGCAGATAAAACTCGCGGGTCAAGCCTTGTTATGGTACTCTAATGAAGTGTGTTAACATTCTTATTTGGCATATTCCCTCTCTGTAGGTAGACATTAAGTGCATTACTTTGTCTCCATTTATGCCTTGTTTAAATGTATTGCGTGGCCATCTTTCTATTGGATGTGTAGATATTCCATATCCTGCGTATCAACGGTAAGTCCAATTAGCATTATAGTCTAGCATTGATACGCTGTGGATAAAACTTACATGTACATAAACATCCCAGCGTTATTATTCCGATAAAAGAATTGGGAAAATCTCTATTATACATGCACGGGAGAGTTGTTCGGAACCCCTGTGAATGAAAACACACCTCTCCCAATGCACGTCAATATTCTAGAAATTGAGTGATATTTCGAGGTTAAATAATATGTTATGCGATCACCAGAAATAAGCTCCACTAACTATAAAATTGTCATTCTCAAACGCTATAAATTGTTGGTAACCATAAAAAATCCGCTACCATTTACATAAAGCTATTCGTATCTAAAGCGTTAACTTTTTCTGTGTGTGTGTGTGTGAGAAATATAATAAAGAAAATTTTTTGAGGCTGTAAAAGCTGTGTGGCGTATCATAAATGGAGTCTGGTAGAGGTAAATGATTTCGTGTGCTCTCTAAGAATGATTAACCATAAGCTGTGATAGAATTCATCAGAGGAGCGCCACAGCATAGTTAAAGGGCGAAGTTAATTAACAGACCGTATTTCAGCCAACACCATAGGAGGATTGAAATAAAAAAATTCCACCCGGTTCCCAGACCCACAGTTACAGTACGATTAGTACTACAAAAAGAAGCCCGAGATTCCATTACCCTATGTTCTGTAGTATTTAAACTCCCCCTACGGAATTATCCCGGCAGCACCCCTGTCACGCCGAAACATAACAAAGTAAGTAAGTCACAATGCAACACTTAAATAATCCGGGCTTTAATAGAATAACTGTACTCACTTACCAATAACGCCTTTATTGAAAGCATAGGCAAATTATCTTCTATAGAACATACTAGTTTTTAGCCCAATTAAATATGATTAAAAAATATCCCTGACCGTAGAGACCAAACTCCCCACCAATATCCCAGAATCTTTACATATCACCTGAATTAATGTATGAGATATTGGTAATGGTATACCTGGTTAGTTATTA
>SAYR01052728.1:542111-594740 GCA_004382745.1 Argopecten irradians irradians | reverse complement strand
GGGGTGGGTGGTCGGTCTGTGTTAGGAAAAAATAAGTGATAAGTGTATAAGGTAGTGTTATGTAATAACGTCCCAATTTTTTCCCGACTTTTACAGCCTTGTATCATCATCAGTGATTGGTATTCCAAAATATTTAAGATATCTATATATTTATAACAAATATTAAATACTCGTCTTGATTTATTCACCATGATATTCGGTAATTATTTATAAATTAATATACAATTACTGGCCTCTGTGAAATAATGCATCTATCGATGTATCCCAACTCATAGGGACACAAATCATTCTATTACACTGAACAAAATTAAAATCAATCCATAAATTGTTTAAATCATCTTCTAAATCTCTGGTAAACGTTACTCAAAGATATTTGCCAACAACGATGATAAATCTATAGGACTGCGGTCAATGAGATCAACTTCATGTTTTTTTTTTAATATTTATTTCATTGTTGCTTGTAACATCGTTGTCGTAAAAACTTTCAGCATAAATGTTACCATTTTTGATTGAAGTTGCAGGCGACGTCCACTTATGACCACATGCGTAGCCTCCAATGGGTTATTTAACTGGCGCTATTTCTCTTATGGGAGATTCAATGTCATGTGATCCAGTTTGATCCAATCAGAACATTTTAAATGAAAGTAAAGTATAATTATGAGTAGTACCACCGTTAATATTATATTTAATCTTAAATCGATGATCCGAAAACAGACCAATCTGGCATTGCATGAAAAAATAAGTATACTATAAATGCTAAATAGTAAACTGCATTTATTCTGGAAATAAAATAAGAAGCATTTAATGCCCCTATCGTCAAAGTTGACTAAATTTAGGATCTCATCTTTTTTTCGACACCGGCTCTAGGCCCACTTTTGGCCTTCTGTTGAGCGCTCGCATTTGTGAGGTAGGCTCATGGTTCTGCCCCCTGGCCGAGACACACCAAAGTGGTAGTTTATGTTCCTATTTAGCGCTCAGCATATAGGTAGTGTGATGACTGGTTGACCCGTTGTCAGTATAATATGACCGATTGGAGTGTATTGCTTGGTGTAATCGGCTACATGCTTCAGTGTCATAGCAATAGAAAAAGGAAAAAAGTTCCACTATAGAAGAAGACAACAACACGAATATACCGCAGTCTCCCAAAACACGCATCACGTGACATACCTGGGGGCGTCCTAACATGACCCTGGCTGTTAATAGGACGTTAATTTAATCAAAGATGTGGTATGAGTGCCGACACTTCGTTCTACAGTTATTGGCATTTCAATAGCAATGCCCTTGACCTTGGTGATATTACATCGTGTATTCATAGATCAATTGACCTCCTGTCCAAATATTGCGAATAGGAAATGATGTATTTATATGTAATGACATTTACTTTATAAACATCTATATTTTTTAGTTAGTTAGATTCCATTGTCCAGTTCCGTATATTCTAAATTGAATGATGTCAGTGGTTGGAATAGTGTGTGCAAACGTTGTACGTAATTAATGCTATTCATACTGGAAAGACTTGCTTTTAGGAAAGGTCACCTGCTAAGGGTTGGCCATGTTCACTTAATAGGTCAATCTGATCCCTTAGGTATCGCCTACAGACGCCAGTAAAAACCAAAATATTGTCGGAAGTGACTTTTCCACGCGTACCACTACCGTTCACGTCATGACACCACACAAGTAAGTAGAATGCCTTTTACCTTTTTCTGTTATACATCTGCTGTCCCTTGAGGAAACGTCTGCTGTTACACGATAATAAACTGTAACAGTTGTATTTGTTTTTGTTTTGTCATAACAATTCAATGATCGTTAGCTTCCAGGCATGGTATCTCGTATTATTAATGCGTGAAAGTTCCAGTATAAGAATTTGTTCGTTTGATTAAATAAAAGACCTATTAATAGCGCGGGTCATGTAAGGACGGCCTCCAATATATGTGGTGTGTGTTTTGGGACACTGCGGTACATTCGTGTTCTGTCTTCTTATATAGTGGAACTCTTGCCCTTTTCATAGTGATATATCACCGAAGCATGTCGCCGAAATAACATACAATACATTCACGTTTAGTCTTTTTGCGAAAAAACATTCACTCAACTGCCAATACCCAATTTTTTCGATAAACGTATTTTACTTTTGGGTTTAACTCCGGGCACATGTCATTATCGATAATAAATATATGTCAAACATACCTAGATAAAAAACCAGAACGATCCAAATAAAAAACGTGTGAAAGCCTTTTCCGAATTTGCATATTACAGAGTTATCTGCACGTGCGGGTAGGTATTGATTGTGACGTCATGTGCGAGCGTAACGTCATACATTTCGGAGAAAACGACGTGAATTGCGCTCACAAAATAATGACGTAACAATCGATACCTACCCGCAAGGGAGCTAACTCTGTAATATGCAAATACGGAATAGGAATACGACCAGGCAGTTCTGAAGAATAAAACTTGTCTGCTTAATGTGATTTCATCTATACGACATGTATCGCCGAAAATTGATCTTAAAAAAATTCAGTAATGTATGTAGCCAATACAAGTATCTCAGGAGTAAGACACAGAAGGTTGATTTAGACCAGAAATAATGGATGGATTAAATAGGTAGAACGATGTTTATGTGTTAAGAGCTCATTGGCCTTAGGAGAGAAGCACTGTACTTTACAACCAGTAACACCTTTACCGTGGAAGCGAAGATCCATAGTGCTCTCTACGGGTAAATCATTGTCTTACAGATACACGGATAAAAGCTGAGATGGTAATACCTATAGCGTAAAGTATTTAACTGGGTCACTTGCCTCTTAACACTGCATGTTTATGTCTTTGGGGAAAACGGTAATTAATAAAAGAAAAAACCGGTAAGAGTCTATGCCAAATACTTTTTAATTTACTAGGTCAACAACCCTATGCTACACACGACTCAAGGTAAAACAGTGTGTCTTGATTCGAAATATGTGTTACGTCAAAGAGGTATGATTTCACTTACTGTACAACTAAAAAGACCGAGTTTAGTTTCTATAATCAGACTAAACGTGTCGAATTAGTCAGATGTTCTAAGAAAAAAAATCTGGCATATTTTGTTAATAAGCCTTGATCACATCAACCGCTCAAAATGTGGTGTGACATGAAGCATATTGTTGTGCTATATGTAGGGCGTTATAAATATACCTACTCCCCCCCATTGAATGATCATAAAAGGCGACTAAATTTATTATCTTTTCTTTCCTATTTTCCTAACTTACTGTCTTTTTCCTAACGCCTTCCTTGACACCACCTCACTTTCGGCCTGGAGTTCCACTATACAAGAACAGCTTTGCAGGTATGGGGTGGGGTGTGTTGCTTGGTGTCTTCAGCGGCATGCTGCAGTTTCAAGCAGTATAAAAAGGGCAACGGTTCAACTATACAAGAAGATACAACACGAAAATACCGCTGCCTTCCAGACCTCGCACTTTGCACTTCATACACGCTCACGCGACATACATCGGAGGCCGTCCTTACATGATCTTGGCTGTTCAAAGGACGTTAATTAATCAAACAACCAAACAAATTGTGCGGTAGGCTCCGGGTTCTGTCCCCTCGCCGATACACACCAAGGTGGTAGTTTCTGCTCCTGCTTAGCGCTCAGCATACTTGGAGTTGGACGACCGCTAGCTCCAGTGATATAGCACTATAAAAAGGGCAGGAGTTCCATTATACAAGAAGACAGCACGAATATACCGCAGTCTCCAAAAACACGCATTTCTAACTACATACACACTAAACACCACATATATGGGATCCCGTCCTTACATGACCCTAGCTGTTGATAGGACATTGGTTTATTAATGATATCCCTGACACGACAGTGACATGTTAAAGTATTGATTATTTTTGAAGTCGAAGACAATGATAACTGATGGATACAAGCAGTCAATAACATGAAATGGTAGTTGCGAAACGATGTTTGATTTTTTTTACTTCAATTACTAGTGTGGCGGAGGTCCCGATAAGGTTTCTGCTCTTAGTTCAATACCTGATAACCCATTCCCTAGAAGTCCTCTCACAGCGGTACTACGGATGGTACAAGGTTCATCAATCACCAATTTAGGTTAATCAGCTAGCGTGGGAGGATGTTAATTCTCAACCTTGACTTTCATTACACGGCCTTGAACGTAGGTTAGCAAATCCGTACACGAGCGTCTTTGATGGTAGAGGATGATGAGGTGACACAGTCCACGCCAATTTATGGAGCTGCTGCACGCGCCGTGAGGATGTGTGTAAGAAGTTATCACCACGATCACACCCATCTATCGCCTACAATTACTAAAACACACGTTAGGCCGATCGTTTTATCTGATGAGCAAACTAATGGGAACAGACACCAGACACAAACACCAGCAGACACAGATTCATTACAATATGTTCACTAAAGTTTTGATTCAAAATCACGTCGATACGAAAGAGAGTGTCATGTGTCTATCAATACCATACGGTAGTGGTGATTATAAACAGGTTACACGTCAATGATATAGAGTGTGTCATGTGTCTATCAATACCATACGGTAGTGGTGATTATAAACAGGGTACACGTCAATGTTATGGAGTGTGTCATGTGTCTATCAATACCATACGGTAGTGGTGATTATAAACAGGGTACACGTCAATGTTATAGAGTGTGTCATGTGTCTATCAATACCATACGGTAGGGGTGATTATAAACAGGGACACGTCAATGTTATAGAGTGTGTCATGTGTCTATCAATACCATACGGTAGTGGTGATTATAAACAGGGTACACGTCAATGTAATAGAGTGTGTCACGTGTCTATCAATACCATACGGTAGTGGTGATTATAAACAGGGTACACGTCAATGTTATAGAGTGTGTCATGTGTCTATCAATACCATACGGTAGTGGTGATTATAAACAGGGTACACGTCAATGTTATAGAGTGTGTCATGTGTCTATCAATACCATACGGTAGTGGTGATTATAAACAGGGTACACGTCAATGTTATAGAGTGTGTCATGTGTCTATCAATACCATGCGGTAGTGGTGATTATAAACAGGGTACACGTCAATGTTATAGAGTGTGTCATGTGTCTATCAATACCATACGGTAGTGGTGATTATAAACAGGGTACACGTTATGTTATAGAGTGTGACATGTGTCTATCAATACCATACGTTAGTGGTGATTATTAAAACCTGAAGAGGTGACTGTAAACAAATCGGTGATAGCTTGTCAGATGTTAACAATTGATAATCAATATCTTATTGATATTACGTAGAGAAGAAGCAATTTCATTATTGTAAATTGCGAACAGTCTGTTCTTAAATTCATGACATGATTGTTGAATTCTGATATTCTAACTTTTCAAAACTTTTTACGAAACTTTCGAAAAAAACTGTCTTTTGAATAAATAACAAATAAATCCCATATTTTGTTATAAATTAGGGAAAATACATGATTCTATTTAAAAATTGATTCAACACTGACACATCCTTTTCGCTACAGTAATCCTCGCTACTGATGTTATAATGTCTTCACAACTACAGCTTTGGTCGGTTACATACATGTTCCATGTTTATCGATCTGAAATAATCAGAAAATATATACATTTTTTCTGGAAGACGACTTCCCTTCGTGTCTGGAAAACAGTTAAAGCAAGATAAATATTCTGATATTGTCATTTCGGATTTGTCTTTACACTTTTTGTCTTATCCATGTACCATGTATTGACCAAATGTATTTTTCTTATGAATGAAAAATCAATCCCTTCAAAACCGAAACCCTCTTTATATTTTGTGTTCATTAACCTTTGGATAAATGGCATCTACCGACATTCAGTTTGACTCTTTGATATTTATTTGTATTTTGTAATTCACTTTATGAAACATGTATTGAATTGTTGGTATATATTAGTCTTTACGTAAGAGACATTTTACGAAATGTAGTATTGTAACGCTTATTTAATATTTATACCTATTTCTATTCAAGCTCGCTCCATCGGATGAAATTAAAGATTTTTTTGTACTTTTATTATGAGATGCATTGCATCATTTTAGAATGATTAGTATGGAGCATACATTTATCACAGAACACAACAATTAACATTCCCATGATAATACCACATACTCACGATCATAGGATTAACGAGTTTTTCAATTCCAATCCAAGCATTCGAATTACTTGGTGAACAACTCGTGATGCAATATCTTATCAAATCTTCAATATTTAATGATGTTCGAAGCTTCCCTTACGTGTCATGTCTTTAAACCTGTTAAGGTTGGATAATAAATCCGTCCCATAAGTGTTTACGTTGTTCATTTTCATTATAGCCTATGCAGTGGTTGATTGATTACCTCAGAGATATAAAATCTCTTACGATACTTAAATAAACACCGTCTTACCTTTAATACATCTTCTCTTTCTCGTAACATAGATTAACTATCTCCCTCTCCTGGCGAAATAAATGCAATATTATATAATACAAGTTTTAGATTTATAGGCAAAAGCTATTGGTTAATTCAAAGCCTAACCTGAAATATTAAATAAATAGATGATGTACCCAATAAACACATAAATAAGAATAGAAAACAGAACAAAAAGAAAGGAAGAGAGACAGTCACAGAAGAAACATGCACTCAAGTTAAAGTATAAAAACAGTTAAAACATAATTCGTTATTTATAATATAGCATGTTTTAATGTTGATTGATCTTAACATTTAGACGATTAAGTGTACTTCGTAGTTAAAATTTCGGTGACAAACACGCTCAATCTTCTATTGCCCCAAGCCGGCATTACAAAGAAGTTCTACAGCATAAAAATCGGAAGTAGCACGCTTATTTCCGGTATATGACCACTTCGTTCCAATCATCGCCAGATCAATATGTCTAACTTCCGGTTCTTTCAATTTAAGTTGCCTTGCCGGAAGGGTTTTTTCCCCACATTGTAAGATAACAAACCAATACAACTCTTTTATAACACCGATCGCTATAAACCATACAGCCACATTAGGTTACGGGGTCGCGGACCATTAAATGTCTGTGTTACTACGAGTATAAAACAGAGGTGGCCATTTCAGCAGATCTTATTGACCATTTATGCATTGTAAAATTAATTGATCCCAGAAAATGGTTGAAATTACTTTCGTACTATCCCTCGCGAAACGCGTTGGCGGGGGATATTAAATTGGGCTGCATCCATTCGTCCGTCCCCGATTCTTTTCCTGCCTTTAACTCAAAACCGTTCAATGCAGCTCCTTGAAACGTTCTGTATATATCAGACAAAATACCAAATTACTGTTTCCTCTCGTTTCTGGACTTAAACTGAATAACCGTTCAACGCAGATCCATGAAACTTTCTGTATATAACAGACAAGTGTCTTAGTTGTGCCTTTTGCTATTGCAGACCTTCCATGTTAGGTGTTTTTTTCTGTTACCATGGAAACTTGGTAAAAAACAACTTTCTGTTTCTTTTCTTTCCGGGTAATAACTGTTCAACGCGGCTCCTTTTAACTTTCTGTACACATCAGCCAGGTGCCCTCGTTGTTACTTTTGCTATTGCTGACCTTCCATTTTTGATATTTTCAGTTACCATGGAAACTTAGTCAAAAATACCAAATTACTGTGGGTTTTTTTTGGTGTCCAGTCTATAACTCCAAAACCGTTTAATGCAGCTCCATGAAACTTTCAGAATATAAATGAATACTGTTTCTTTTTGTACCTGATGCTTTTTAAAAGTTATAATTGAATAATTGTTACTTTGACCTTGGTGTATTTGGGTTTTTATACCAATTGCGGGGCGCGGGGGATAAGGCCACGCTTTGCTTCTCCTTGTTTGGTTTTATATAACCGAACGCAAAACCTAGAAAACCAAGATTTTAAAACAGCGTCAACATAAAATAATAGAATTTCCCACAAAATGTAGTCAACGACCATCAAACCTACTCTGTCACAGCCAATGCAGAAGAGAGAGAGACAAAGTATTTACAGGATCACAACAAGAGAAAGGTTTGAGATTTAAAAAAGAGACTTAATGCAACCACCAGGAAATTTGTCATACTAATTAGCCGTCACTCCATATAGAAATTTAAGTTCTGTTTTAGGTATTTTTTGGAATGCCAATGTAGATTTTAATAACTGGCAAACGCCATCGTCAAAAAAGGGTTCCTACTTTAGCATCTGACATCAGGTTTCGAATATAGCATTTTTCTTATTCATATTTTGTGTTCGAATATAGGGTACCATATCTGGTGATTTTTTTGAACAATGATTAAAACTTGAAACATGTTCCGACGATGACTTACCCTTTTTAATAGTAACCCTTCTTCATTTAATTACAGAACTTAAAAGCTTTTTCATTTATTTTCCTTGGTACCAACAAGCAAATTATGTTGCCTTTTAAATAGCAATTTCACCCTGTCTTTTAACTGATGAAGACTTCAATGCAAATATTAAGTGAGGATCGTTCAGGGTGGTGAAGTGCCGGTTTTTTCGCCCAGACGACATAAGACAGACGTAAGGTATAATTACTCCGACAGCAACCTCCAGGATGTTCGTTATAGAACCCGTTGGAAGTTTACATATAGATCGAGAGGATTTCTCCAGTGTGATTGTCGACTAGCTCCCAATATCATGGGTGAGCTCTCTAGGGATGGAATCAAGTCTATGCTGAAATGAACACGCGGCAATGATACTGTCGGGATTTCTTTAATATTAATGTTCCCTAGTCCACGTTTATGTCACACATTAATTTATTCTGAAGATATTTAAAGTTTCTTTTTATGCTTGTAGTTACTGTGTTTGTTTTTGTGAATTCAGCTAATGGAACATTCATAAAATCCTTCGGTTTTCTCATTTGAATTGCAACATTGCATATGGAAATAAACAAATATTACTCATTTCTTCTAATACTAAATTGTACTGACATTCACAATTCAAATCAACATAGACGCAATGAAACATGTTATGTTTGTTTGTTTGTTTACATTTAAAGGTCCAACGAAGCGAATGTCCTGTAGGCTCGAACTTTTAAATTTGAAAAACAAATAATGATATGACTAGAATGAAGTTTGATTTTGAATAAAAAACAAAACAATCGGTTTAGGACATTTAAAAGGTTGTGAATCCTAAAACTGGTTTTTGTTTCTTAATCAAATCAAACCAAACTATCTAAAATGACACAACTGTATAAAGTTGATATAATGAGATATGTTAATTACGATATAAGCAGATTTATGGTCATTATTATTTCAAAATAATACCAAAGTAACAACAAAAAACGATAATAATATCAGGGACATCAAGGTACATATCTCTGATGTTTGTATTAAAACCTCATACGATGTAATACAATGTGCTTTACTCTGAGAAGAGAATAACATGCATGTCATGTAGGGGGGCTAGGTTTTAGTTATTAAAAGGTCATTATAATTGAATTGTACACAACTGGCGAGAAAAGGTCATGAGACGTACTTGTTGCTGAAAGTATTATATTTCTGAAGAATTTTGACTTTCGCTTATATATCTGCTAAGATTTTGTCACCTGATATAGTGAATGGCGTCAAAAAAGTAAATTTTGATCACGTGACCAGATGTCGCATCTATGTCAGTTTGATAGATTGATTTACGATGTGGTACAAATCCCTCGATTACAACACGTCTCCACATTACAGGTTCGTTACAGAAACTAACGGCCCCCTAAATCCCAGGGATCTCTGTTAAATCTCGTCAGACCACGCGAGACTCTCGTGAATAATTACTGATGGATGATTTTGGTGCTAGGCTTACTGAGGTAGGATACAGGGATATGGTTAACGTGTTAATTTGGTACAATAATATTGACATTTTACATGTGTCGACAATCTTGAATTCTGTTTTAGACGAAAAAGATCGATCGTCAGAAAAAGGATGATTTTAGAATTGTGCTGTAAGGCCATGCGTTAGGAAAACGAAGTACAGTCTACCCTAAATAGTTACAGCTCTTTCAATACATAAAGAGGTACGCGGAATTCTAAATACACTTGATTATGATGACAGCTATCAATAAAACGCACCCAAACACATGTTTCTGACTTTTTAACCATAAAATGGTGACAATGAAATATAATGTAATTAACAAGATATGCTGCAGCTTAGTAATAGTCTGTTGCACAGGCTACATACATGTAGTTCATGTTAATATCTGGACACAATCAATCGGTACGAAACACAAGTACACTAAGTATCGAAGCTTACCAACAAGCGGTAGGATGGCGTTGTGACGAGTAGCTCAATCTTGTTTATCTTCTTCAATATTGTAAAGATTTGCGATAAAGTACAGACTTGCAAGTTTATTTAATATTAATATAAAATATATGAATTTACGAGATATTTTCCGGCGAAACGCAATGTTGGATTTATAATACACCATTCGGGATTATCTTTCGGTAATTTCGTTGTCTGCTAGCATTTTATTGGGGGCATTTATGATGCTTCATATTGACTATGTATCTCTGATATATCGTACCAAGCCGTCTCCGCAGTCTGTGATAAAGTCTGGGTGATATCATCAGATCATGTACTCGGTAAATGATATCGATGTAAAGACTTAAAGGTAGAATTGACATTTGTAGTCGGTATTCTTTTCACGTTCGTGTCTTGCACAAATGACAAATACACAATGGGTGTTATATAATTTTTCCACATTTAATCAATTGAAAGTGATTTAGTTGGCTGATATACATAATATACGGGTAACACGATAACAGTGAAGTATTTAACGCAAATATATATTAAAAATGAAAAATGCAGACCGAAAACCTCTATATCCATATCAACAATATGATACATACAAATATGAATACAAAATACGATATACGATACAGTGGCTGTGAGTTGATTAACTATAAAGTATTCACTTTAAAATCATTATTGTTTAAGGTTGTATGATTTATGACGTTTGCATATCAAACAAATCAATGACTTCGTCAATTTATAAATGCACAACTACTTTAATCAGGTAGTTGTAATTTGACAGGTTCAAACCCTCCATCGTAACATTCAATTTTCGACAAATTGTTAGAGCAAACCTTGCATGAAATTAATTTAAAACAAGTAAGTGTTCACCAAAGAGCAAAACTTGAACAATGTCTGCATCTATCACATGTTCTGGGAAAGTATTGCAGATTTTTTTTTATTCTTTGAGTAAAGACGTTTCTTCTTTATCCATGTATGCGATAATTCGAGTCATCTGATCGATTGATTTGGTTTTCATAATTACTTGACAAATCAAAGAAAATCGCGTTAATTATCGTGAAGTTCACGCTGGACATGGATCGTGTGTAGCAGTACAAAATATGTCTCAGTCGGTGTCTGAACAAACGTGTAACGTGAGAAGAGCGACTGAAGTCTGTGTTTCTTTGCTACCTTGACTTGCTATCCATTTATTGCTTTGGTGACCTGACATACTCGAATCTTGTTTCGTTGACGTTTTTATTAACGGCTACAAATTTAATTGATAAAACCCAACACCACAACCAGGTGCCGAAATAACAACAGAAGATGATCATGAATAATCATCAAACAAGAACACGTCCAAAGCCTCCTTTGTTTTCTCTCAGTATAGAATTTATTGCTAAATCGACATTACCAATAGCCAATAATTAGGTATGTGCCTTGTACGAGCAAGATATTCAAACAAGTTTGGTAAACAATTTGTGATTTTCTCTGATTATTGTGTTGACGAAGTCGCGAAATCAATCATAGTTCTCAGGAAAATACCAATTCGTGTAGTATTCACAGCCAAAGCTTCCACACAGAACATACTCTAATTGTACACGATGGTTATGCTCTTTTAGCTTCAGCGACTTTGGCGTATGTCAACAGTACCCGCTTACATGTATTAATGATTATTTTTTCTTTCGAAGACAAATATTTTTCAAACCAATATGCTGGTAATTCTACGTTTCAATTAAAACATTAAGATTCTTAATTTTCTCTATTGTACTTTCAGAATGCTGACATATCTATCAACACACTTTTTACACGCAACCCACCGCATACATGGGAGGCCGTCCTTACATGACCCTGGCTGTTTATAGGACATTAATTTAATCAAACAAACAAAAAACAAACATATCTATTAACTATGAAAAATTATAGTAAGTTATATAGCTTATCGATTCAGCAGGTTTTAAAGCTTTTCCCGTTCGCAATTCTATCCACAAATGCATTGTACTATCAGTCCTTGATCGTCCGCAATTCTATCCACAAATACATTGTAATATCAGTCTTTGATGGTTACAATACGAGATCTGATCGACTTCCGTGTATCCGTGTTATGTCTCGTTGTGATAGCGAGATTCTTACTTTCACCATAGCACTTCAACTGTTAAAATACTATCAAAGAGTTGAAAAAAATGTATATCATGGAGGCCTTCTTAAATAACCATAGATGTCGATAAAACATGATGTTTTATCAACCAATTGATTATTACACGGACACAGATTGTTTCAGCTGGGTTCTTAGTTGTCATTACGTGCATTTGAAAATTTAAATTTATTCCTTGCACATATTATATATACTTTACGATTTGGGTGTTTAGCTATAATATTTGTTGTTCGATGTTGACAATACAGTATATTAAGCATTGAATTATTAAATTGCAATATTTTAAATTAGTAATGCTTGGATCTAAAAAGTATTGCATATATTGTCTGCACATTGAATCGTGTAAATATAATATCCCATTGTATACCTAACTTTTGCACAACGTACACATATAGCACGACGACTCGCAGTCGCTCCTGACTTTGTATCAAATGTCTTTTATTCTAGCATCAACCAACATTTGATAATGAAATATAGCTTTAATGTACATAATATGTGCATATGTATATATAGAGATAGTTTAACGGGTGATTTGGTATCGTTAAGGGGTATCTAATGCACAGTAGTAACTTTAATGTTATTTGTGAGCATGTGTCCTTCTATTCCCGCGGCTTTATTTTAGTGCTTGAGTATAATAACATCTGGTAAGAAATTCGCGATATTTTTTTCTGACAGATTAAACTTCATTTGTAGTTAATTCAAAAATCTTGAAAAGTAATTAGTCAGTGAGCCTTTACGTTTGAACTCTAGTCATGTACTATGTGATAATATATTTGACTCGATGGACGTGCGATGAACCCCGCTTTTAGATTCGAGATCAGCAGTTGATGCCGAAATGCATGCTGGGACGAGTGCTGCAGATGCCATTAAACCACTGGCACCAGGCTTTCACAAGTCGTGTGTGCATTCTCCCCTGCTGCTAATATCTTGCACAAACTCTTTAATAATTAAACAAGGGTAGAAGTTTGGGGGACCTACCATGTCCCATGTGCATGTTAACTACAGTTGTTAATTCCTCTCTCAGCAGTTATGAATTACCCACAAATTTTCCTAACACCAGATAGATTGGGGAAACACTAAATTATTTACTTTCTGGTTCGCTGTTTTTCACACTGTTATTGTCTTGTGCCTATATCGATTACAGATAGATGTAATGAAACATTTTAGAAGTTATTTTGGTTCAATTACCTTATATAAAGTTTACTTATGCAACGCCACTGGTACCTCCTTTACTGTTAAATTCGAATTTTTGTTTTAGGCTAAGTAATAGTCTTGCTTAGGAGGTGGGGGGTGTCCGACCGGTTTAATGATAGACTTAGCACCGCTTAGTATAGATAGGGCATGGAGACAGGTACTTGCTTGTTACCCCTGATGTCGTTGCTTGGTTGGCCCTGCAGGTAGGGCGTTATAATATTATCGCTGTCCCTATTGCATCGAGCGAACACGGCATGCTTCAGTGATACTTCCTAACGTCTTCCTTGACATCACCTCACTTTTTTCATTTAGTTGAGCATCATACAGGAAGTGGGACGACTGGTTCGGCCGTTGTTAGTGTAATGTGACCGGCTGTTTTGCTTGGTGTCTTTGTTTGTTTTAGATCATCTGACCCGAAGAGTCAGGATGACCTATTGTCATCATGCACCGTCCGTCGTCGTGCGCCGTCCGCCATCTCCCGTGCGTAAACTTTTCATTTAAAAAACTTCTTCCCAATAACCGAAAGGCCCAGGCTACTGATATTTTGCCTGTAGCATGCTGGGATGAAGGACTACCAAATTTGTTCAAATGATTGACTTTGACTGTGATTGAAGATCACAGGGGTAAAAAAGATTAAAATGTCTAAGGGTAAAAACGACAAAAAAATCTTTAAACAACTTGTGGAGAATAACTTGGAGGCCTAGAGACCTGATATTGGGCCTGTGACATGCTTGGATGGAGAGCTACCAAGTTCGTTCAAATGAATGAGATTGACCTTCATTCAAGGTCACAGGAGTCAAATAGGCTAAAAAATTTAAATCACTATGTTGTATTTTGTCAATAGTCAGATGACCATTAGGCCCAAGGGACTCTTGTTTATTGTAACGTCCTATTAATATCTAAGGTCATGTAAGGACGGCCTCCCATAAATGCAGTGTGTAGCGTGTGTGAAGTGCGATGTGCATGTTTTGGGAGACTGCAGTATGTTCGTGTTGTGTCTTTTTGTATAGTAGAAAAGTTGCCATATTTGCAGTGTGAAAGTACAATAGAGAAAATTAAGAATCTTCAGGTTTTATATGAAACGTAAAATTACCTGCATATTTGTCAAAGAGACGTTAGAAAGAATAAAGTCAGTATGGAAGAAAAGAAAAGATAATATCCTAAATTTAATCGCCTTTTACGATCATGCAATAGGGGCAGCAGGTTCAATTCTAACGCCCTACCTGCAGGACCATTGGTGTCGTCGGTACTCGGTAGCATCCTTCAGTGATATAACGCAAGAGTTCTACTGTACAAGAAGACACAACATAAAAGATCTCCCAAAACACCCACCTCGCATATTTACACACGCTACTCAATGCATCCACAGGAGGCCGTCCTTACATGACCCTGGCTTTAATAGGACGTTAATTAGCAAAACACACAAACGTTGCTTGGTTGTCTGGCATGCAGAGCTAGATTCATTTAAAGAACGTTCTGTCCTATTGAAAAGGCTGCATAATTCAATTATACACATACTGACCTTACAAATGTACGGCTCATACTGAGATGATGCCTGTTGTTGAAGCATTCAGAAGAATAAAACAAAAGATCAGAATCAAATAACAATGTATGCCGCTTTTTTAAGGTATTTTAACATCTATAATCTGACCCTCTTTGGGATGGCATTTTCTTTTCAAATCCTGAGTTATAATCATTCGTTTATATCAAACAATTTAGATTTACAAATGTGTCTGGCTACATAGGGTGTATCATAAAAATTACAGCTACCAACAGACTGCGGTCATCAACCACCCAAATCACCGTGCGAGATGACTGATGTTCAAAAGGAAACAAATTGCACAGCCCATTGTAAAAAAGCCTGATCAGAATAAGTATGTAAATATTCACACAAAATATATGTCAGACAACATATATATTTATAATGATAGCCTCATCGTTTACATTCACAAGTTTTTTACTCTATCTTTATATTTATTTATAAGTGGTAATTCTTTGGTAATTTATTCCGACAGATTGTAATACGAGTATTTCCTTTCAGGAGTGATCTCCCTTGCTTGCTTGTGATGAAACCAATAAAATGACATATTTTCCCCAGAAATAATTGACTCTCAACATATTGTATCCAAAGTCTAGACTATTATGTCCCTAACTTTAGTAATGAAAGCTGTAAGACATAGCAAGGTCACAATTATGTCGTATTGTTTCATAACGCATTTATCATATATCGCTGTTCGCCTACGAAATATCTCCTTATGTCATAATTTATCTGCCATATGAAGTTATCAGTCGTCATAACAATTAATAAACATACAGTAAAGCCGAAAGTGATTGTCTTACTTCAATGTTAATATACTAAGATAGCTAAAGGCGAAAATCGATCCCGGTATCAGGGATGGTTTAATCATAAACAAGGAAATGTATTTTGTCAGGAATAGATATGAATATAGAAAGGAGACAATGCGTTATCAGATACATATATGTCACACAGTTCTTTGTGTCCTGTGATGTTTCTATCTAGAATAAAAACTATGAGATAACCTAAACTGTTGACGTATCAAGCATTTTAATGATAGAAGTTGGTAAACTGCATAAAAGATTAAACTGCACGATACATCAGCGTCGTAGTTGGGACTTGATCTCATCAAACCAGTGAATCAGATAATTTCTTTGTTAAAATACAAGACTACTGCCTATGTACACATGGAAGGTTGATTTCTTGTATATGCATATTAAGGATGTATACTCGAGATAGTAAGGACAATGTAATATCATTTAACATTCAATACAATGTTGATATACCTAAATGCGTTTTGTTGGTTGAATGATTTGTTTGTTTGTTTGTTTGTTTGATTATTGAAACGTCCTATTAACAGCCAGGAACATGCAAGGACGGCCTCTCATGTATGCTGTGTGTTGCGTGTGTGAAGTGCGAGGTGCGTGTTTTGTGAGACTGCGGTGTGTTCTTGTTGTGTCTTGTATAGTGGAACTGTTGCCCTTTTAAAACTACTATATCACTTAAGCATGCCGCCGAAGACACCAAGCAACACACCCCACCCGGTCACATTATGAGGACAACGGGTGAACCAGGATAAACATTTCGTGAACAACTAAGATTATGATACGAGTTGACATATTTTCAAGACTGGGTGACATACTCCTTCTATTGGACGACCTCATTGTCACCTTCTTATTACTAGAGTAGGCGCTCTTATAATTAGGATGACGTAATGAAATCTCCGCTTCTGTGGAAAGACTATGGAAACTTTGTTTGATTGATTAACGTCTCCAATTAACAGCCAGGGCCATGTGTGTCCCATTTATGTAGTTTGTAGCGTGAATGTATTGTATGGTGCGTATTTTGGGAAGCTGCGGTATATTCGTGCTGTGTCTTATTGTTAGTGCGAACTTCCAAGTATGATTCTAAAGTACATTTTAATAGTCGCACTTCTGCCTGCGATACATTAATTTTTATGTGTGATTTCCTCATGCAAGAGTTCATTGAAATCAATATTACACGATGTATCCGTGTTTGACATTATCGTCTCTAAGAAGTCATAATAGGCTGGTTTGCGGCGGAAAGTTACAACAGGCCGACAGATGCCAGTGGCAATCATAGACGGAAGTCACGTGATATCTAAAAAAGAAAAAAACCCAGTAACTTCCGGTTGCCCACCACCGCCTTGTTCCGTTGTGAATTAACGGCATACTGTTTATGACAACTAATTCCGGCTTCATGTTCCTTAATCCGATTTTTTTCTGACATGTTTTTATGATTATTGATGGTCTTTGTACTTGTGATGGACATGAAAACGTTCACAACCAATGCAAGTAAGATTTTTTTCGAGTTTAATCGTTCGGGACATATTCTAAAACCTCCAAATCTCTTTCGGTATCGATTAGTAAACCTAAATTAATAATGATTATGAAATACCAAGTTCTGTAATATACTATTGATTCTAACTAAAATTAACAATAAGCCGCTAAACATCCATATATATGTAAGAATTTGTAACATGGACCACATCAAAACCATAAACGTAAATTGTCTTCTTTAGTTTGGGAGACTCCGGTGTATGTGGTGTGTTGATTGTACATGTGTGCGTGTTTGGTTGGGGAGACTCCGGTGTATGTGGTGTGTTGAGTATCCATGTGTGCGTGTTTGGTTGGGGAGACTCCGGTGTATGTGGTGTGTTGATTGTACATGTGTGCGTGTTTGGTTTGGGAGACTCCGGTGTATGTGGTGTTCGATTACATGGGTGTGTGTTTGGTGGAGGAGACTCCGGTATATTTGTGTTGTTATTCTTTCAATTGTAGAACGCTGCCCCTTGTGGTATCTCCCTGCAGCATGCTCAAATAAATACATAATTATCCATGTTTAGGTTTGCTTTCAATTATATATTTTATGTCTTTTCATTGATAAGCAGCTATATCGAAAGTTATAATAGACTTCATAATCAGAGACAATATTGCGTTCCTAGTTGTGTAACCATTCCATATTCATTTCTAAAAATCCCTATCGACCGTCTCAAAGTCTTAACTTTAACTGTTCAAATAATTATTTCTTAATAACCCAGGAGGCATTTTACCACATCGAAATCTAACGTCTTTTCAAAATCATTACTCTTAATACAGTGTCAATCCCTCCACTGTTTCTGGCGAGATAAAAGCTTAATTGTAGTTTGTTGGCAACTCTAACGCTGTTTTGTAGTGATGTATAACGTTTTGTTAAAGACTAATTTGGCATGTTAACTATTAATTAGTATTAATGGTCTACTTTGTTTCTAATGGCTTTGTATCAATTCAACGTTATAATCAAGATAATGAGCATTTAAACACTAATTCCAAAATAACGAGCTTTAAATTCTTTAATTACAAGTGTTTTAAAACTTAAGTGAAATGTTTTGGACGTTAATTGAGAGGCGAACGTGAAGCTAAGAGTTGGGAAGTTATCTTTTACGACCGCTGATTACATGGATGGTAATCTCGCATACATATAAACCATTGATATAAGTAGGTATGAAAATCTGTATAATTCAAAACCTCCAAAGGCATTCATAAATTTCCTTGTCCATAGCTATGTGTCATTGCCAACAATATCTTGTTTTCTTATGAATAATTGTTATTTTATTCCATTCACTATATAAACACTATTAATAAATCATATTAATATTTTGAGTGGTACTGATATTTTGGCGCTTTTCATGAGAAATGTACGTTGCCTTAATGAAGATTCATGTTTGGATGTGAAAATGGTCTTATAAAATAATTACATCTGTATGTATGCATGCACTCATTTGTGAAACGTTTACAATTTATTAGAAAAATAAGTAGAATCATTGTATTTTTTAGTCAAAGATATTTGAACAAATGCTTCAGTAATCTCTGATAAAAATAAATATGCAGTGTGGTAGTTAAAACATAAGACCTGACTTTAACCAGTTATGTTTATACATGTTAAGAATGTAAACACTGAGTTTTGAGGAGGTATTTGTGTTTCGGTATGTAAGAAATATGTAGAGTCGAAGTAAAACTTAACTAAATTACATCTGTGTTGAGTATGCAACAAACAGTTTTGCCTCGATGTAGAAATTCAGCATTTGTCTTTGTGAAACATTTAAGCTTCCCATCAGTACCGTACCGGACTCTAGAGACATTCCCATGCAGGAAGTGTGCGAGGAGTATACGAGTACATGAAAAAGAAACGCATAACGTCTCATAATATTATTGTTGTTGATCAAATAAATCTATTCATAGTAAATATTCGTTTGATTGTTCGCCTTCTGTGTTTAACTTTAGTTACGGGTCGCCTCCCTTGAACTACCATGTGTACTCATAGGTGGCACCACCCATTTTAATCAGCTAACACTCTCAGATGCTCGCTGGAAATGTTTACATGTGGAAATCATGAAAATACGACTTAAAACGATTGATGAGAAGATAGTGTTTATGAAAGTCTCAATTGATGTGTGTAGGCAGGTTTTCTCGATGATAGGATGTTTGCTATACCGTCAAGTGGATACAGTTATATTTATATAAATAATATAAAAGCACGTGCATGCTCCTTCCGAATAACACGTACTAGAAACTCATTACTTTCAATTAAAAACAATTTCCAGTTTTTGCACTCTATCAGAAGTAGGATCGTGCGTTTATAATATTCACTTGTATATTTGACTAATATTTATTTTTCTCATACACACTTTAAGTTGGGTTTTTTTCCCCAATACCATATATAGTATTTTAAGAACAACGTAGCCTTTGTGTAATGGCGATCGAAGAGTTCTTGGTTTGTTTGTTTGATTGAATTAACGTTATATAACAGACAGGGTCATGTAAGGACGGTCTCCCATTTATGCGATGTGATGTGTGTATGAAGGGCGGGCGTGTGTTTTGGGCTGTGGTATATTCGTATTGTGTCTCCTTGTTTTTATAGTGCTATATCACTGAAGCATGCAGCCAAAGACATCAAGCAACATACCCCAACCGGTCACATTATACCGACAACGGGCGAACCAGTCGTCCTACTCCCGGTATGCTGAGCGCTAAGCAGGGGCAGAAACTACCACTATTATAGACTTGGTGTTTCTCGACCAGAGGACAGAACCCAGAACGAAGATTATCCAGATAATTGCATGAAATAAAGCAGGCAAAATTGAACATTTTATGAAATCTGACGATAATAGCTATTGACAGTTATATTAAAATAGACGCAAATATCTTCATTTCCCGAAGATTTTAAAAACGCCACATTTGAAATCACAGTATTTTCTCATTTTGACTGATCTCGTCGTTTATCTCACGTCTTGGCGATTCTATAATGATTGTCTTCTGATCGAGGTGTTAATTTGAATATGAAAGTGTTGTTAAAAGATGAATTATTTTTGATATATTATTACCACGTAATAAAGTTTAGTTTTCTATTTACAGCCAGTTATTTAAGGACGGCCTTCCATGTCTACAATGGGTTGTAGCGTTTATAAAGTGTCTCCTTGTAATAGTACGGTTCTTGTCCTTTATGTAGTGCTATCTCACTGAAGCATGATGCTGTCGAAAATGTCCCTCTTAGGTACCTGCTGATCATATTGCATTTAATTGTAATAGGCGCCTAAATTTAGAATATCATATTTTAGCTTCCTTCTGACCTCTCTATTCCTTAAGTCTTACACAGCCTTTTGCCTTCTGTTGAGTACTCGACGCTGTGAGGATGGCTCTTGGTTCTGTCTCCTGGCCGAGTTACAACATAGTCTATAACAAAATGACAGTTTCTGCTCCTGCTTAGCGCTCAGCATAAAGGGCGAGGGACGACTGAGTTTTACATTTTCAGTTTAATGTAACCGGATGGGATATGCATGTTTGGTGTGTACGGCCGAATGATTCAATGATATTGCTGAAATGACTCTAGCTATTAATAGAACGTTATTTTATTCAAACAAACGAATGTATGTAGGGCATTTCGTCGCATCATTGAGTATACTGGGAAACTACCGAGATATTAAATTGTCATATATCGTACCAGAATCGTTTAAATCGACCATTATTCAAGGAGCAAAGGTTACTGCATGCAATAGAGAGTGAACAGCATGTATTTTTATTGGTTGCTTTCTATCACCAGGGAGATAAATTGATGAGGTCCTTTAGCATGGCCTGTTTGATAGTATCTTTCTGATAGGAGCATGCATATTGCATTTGAGTATGTGAACTCTGTCAATCTCTTCTTGTCTACTTTGTCACTGCCAACATGAATTCAGATCGCATGTCACTGATTCATGACAGATCCAATCAAATGGATACAATCTTTACATGTACAAACGGCAAACCTTGATAAAGACATATTCGCCGAAAATCTCCTCAAGGTTACATAAACACTTAAAATACGGAACACTAATGGACTACGTCGCTACACTGTCACTCTGGAAAAGATTATCTCCCCTCAAAGAGTATGACGGTATCGAAGCCAAGAGACGTGCCAAATATTGGATTCAATGCAGATCTTATAATGATCAGTAAATTTTGGTAATTTATAAAAAATGCCTCTTTCACAGATTTTCGGCCTCTTGGCCATCTTCACATACATAGAAACACAGCATAAGCTGGGTGAAATCCATTTTGAACCTTTTGATATGATGCTTTACGTAGCAACAATGACATGTCTGTGTCCATTATAACTCCCCGATGTATGCTTGTACATGTCCGACAGGTGTAGTTTTTCATAGAGTATAACTTCATCACACGGTTCGTTTTATGATGGAATAACACATCGCAGGAAAGCCAGTCCTGCGATCTGCAGGAAGATTCTCCCTCCTCATAACATCTACTTTTCTTAGTTGACTTTCCACTTCGCGACCACTGTACCCTCTCTTCCTAAGTTGTGTTTTGAGTATAGTTCTGCGTTTTGCATAATCTGTGCCTTAAGTAACATATTCTTTTGATCCGTAACCTAGGTCCATATGCTAGTGCCTTTATTGTGTGAGATTGATGACATGAATCATGCTGTTGAGAGAGCTGTTAATCTGTTTAACATAGAGGTTAGTAAAAGTCGCATCATCTAGTTGGACTATTGTGTCTTTGCTTCAACGGGGTTCAACATTTAGGTCCTGATGAATGGAATTAGCGTTGTCTGTGAATTCTGGTAGAGCAAGCAAACTGCCAGTCCATATGTCAAAACCATCGTCAATGAAACGTTTATGAAAATATGGTTTCGTTGGGTAAAAGAGTAATTTCTTATCCCACTTCCACGTGTACGCACGAGCTAAATTCCTACAAAGGCGTGATCCAATCGCCACACCTTTATTATGAATATAATGGTAATCTCCAAAAGTTCTTATAGTCTAAAACAATTTTTTTCCATTTGTAAGGCATATGATGGGGATAACAGGATTCGGCCTCTTTTCTAAGGCTTCCCTTAAAGCTTCTATACATTCCTGTCTTACTACCGATGGGTACAGCTTAAAAATATCGGAACAGAAAAGAACAGCACCTTTCGGGGTGTTTTCCTTAATTCTATATAATAATAATATATAATTAATAAACAAGAACGAATCGGAGAAAAAAAAGAAACAAATAAAGCACCGAAGCAGGAAAAATTAAACCACAACTTAAATGACAATTTAGAACTAAAGATCCAAACGCAGAAACAATGATGCTGAACATCCGAAACAAGAAAAAGAAACAAATGACTCAGAAACAAGTCTAGTAATAATAGCTGAACAATTGATATTATATGCTGCACTACAACTTAATAGAACAATGTGAACGTGAAAGGCTGAAATGAAAAAGGTAGCGAAAATATTTTCATTAACTTTCACCCCGACGTAAGGTCGTACTTCAGTTTATCGAGGACACGAAATTAACACCAGTCACGGAGTTAATTAATTAAGTATGTTATTTTGGGCAAGACAATCGGAAGGCAATTATTTTCAAAATACCTTTTGTAATCTTTGGGAGAAATTGCAAACTAGGTCGTCCGCACTTCATGGAAACAGGACATGTGGTCTTGGTAATCATGTGACATAATCAAGACCACGTGACATGATGTTCACGTGACAAATCTCTGGTAATTGCATGTTGAATTCATCATTATTGTTGCTCTGTGGCGCAATCACCTTATACATTTGGTAGCAATCAATCATTTGTTTCTATACCACTTTGGTTACATTGATCGACTGCGAATATCTTACATAGCTGATTAATTCCATATTTTACTTCGATAAAAATCAAAGCTTGCATAAAACAATACTTTATTGATGTTTTTACCTAAATATTTGAACACATACATACTAACTAATAAGAAGGAAGAGAGTGTCACTATTGAGCTACGGCGAATTCACTCGTGTTGTTTGAACTAAATCGATACTTTTAAAACAATTATGCCATTGACATAAAGGTATTCTGTCATAAAATTCATGTACGACATTTCGGACTAAAATCAAAAATATTCTACTAAACTGTACATGTGTGCAATATTGGATGATGTTTACATTTTTCTGTCCGATTTCAGCCATTTTCAAACACTCTCGGTGACATACGTAAAAGCCGTACGAGTACGAGTTCCGTGTAAAGTTTGGTGTGAAATGATCATTCTCAGAACATCTGTACGCTGGAGGGAAATGTATGTGTGACATCCATCACAACTCCGAGTACCATTGACCGGAATCGCGTGCAGATTAGTTTTCGTTTTATTTTATGTACTGTTATTAAAGTCATTCAGGTACACATTTTTGTTATTGGAAGAAACCCTTGCGGCCAGTACTTGGTTGATCATATGTACCACTAGACTTCCGTGTACTGGCCAACGTTGATTCTACCACACACAAACTGGATAACTACATATGTTACGTATCAAACTAGAACATGTGAACCAATCAAAGACCACTATTATCCTTTTTAGTCACGGAGTCGGTAAGAGATTTTGCTAATCAATTATATTTTAATTAATTTGTCAGCAAAACTTATAAAATCATTTTAGAAAACAGTTCATTAAACATATCGTGATGTTAAAACTACAACTGTGGAGTAATGTTATTTTTCAGTTTTTTTTGTTTTATTCCTTAATGTTTCCTCAATTTTATAAAACTTCCAAGATATGTCTTTGATATCGATGTAGCTACACCGTTTTAAGACTTTGTGACATAAGACACATACTGATATCATACGTACTGTTGGTCCAAGGTATAGAGGAATTAATTCCGTTACATGTTTACTTTAATTCAGCATGATAGTAATTGGTATTCATTGACATGCATGTCATGATAAGATAAGCCTAGCAATGATCATTACTGTTTTTTTGCGGACGTTTTACAATTTTGCTGTGTTGATTGGCAGTGATTGGCAGGGTTTAAGTATGCAAGTCTGACGGTCACTCACAGATCGACGCCTCTGATACAATTTGTGTAAATCAATTTTCTCATCTATGAGACAACACGTTTATTTCATCGGGTCAAGTCCCGTCATTATGTACAACGATAAATTACCCAGGCACTCGTCAATGCCAAACACGGACAAAAACTTGTTGCTTTTGTAAGGATAGCTTAATTGCAACTCCTTTATGCCACGGGACTTTCCGAAGGGTCATTTGGCGGTCAAAATGAAATTCACATTCCTGAATAGAGGTAAACTGTACGATCAAGACATGTAATGAATTACTTTAGGTTAATAGCGTACATAACCTTGGGGTCGGAACCGATAATCGTTTGTTCTTTTGAGGAAGCACAACGTCTGACAAGGCTCGTGGCGCAGATCGAAACAAAACTCTTCTTCCTTAAACTTTTTTTTCGGTTTCTAAACCTAACACACGATAATCGGTAGGAACTCCGTATATATATATTCACATATAAATATAAACTTTATTTATTTTACATCGGTTGAGAAACAAGTTATACAACTTATGTAAATCACTCTCGATGGCCCGGATGTAAGCGCGCGAGGGGTCTTAGTGTGGGAGGAAACCGGAGTGCCCGGAGAAAACCCACGTGATCGGGCAGGTGACCCCTGACCTTTTCACGTCCGTGCCGGGGATCGAACCCCGGCCAGCTAGGTGAAAGACGAGTGGCTTAACCACTACACCACCCGATCACCCAGGTTCACATTGTAATGTCAAATATTTTCAAGGGAAAGTCATGATTGTTACATTTGTCTCCTATATCTGATAACATTAAAAGTTTCAATTTAGAACTTTCAAACAAACATTTTGTCCGTAGCACGACGGACATCCTGTTTATACGTTTGTCCTGTGAACAACCAGTATTTAAGACGGCCTCTCATGTGTGTCATGTGTTGCGGCGTGTGAATGTCTGTATGTGTTGGGAGGCTGGTGTATGTTTGTGTTGTGTGTGTGACTGTCTGTATGTGTTGGGAGGCTGGTGTATGTTTGTGTTGTGTGTGTGAATGTCTGTATGTGTTGGGAGGCTGGTGTATGTTTGTGTTGTGATGTGAATGTCTGTATGTGTTGGGAGGCTGGTGTATGTTTGTGTTGTGATGTGAATGTCTGTATGTGTTGGGAGGCTGGTGTATGTTTTTGTTGTGTGTGTGAATGTCTGTATGTGTTGGCAGGCTGGTGTATGTTTGTGTTGTGTGTGTGAATGTCTGTATTTTTTGAAAGGCTGCGGTATATTTGTGTTGTATGTGTGAATGTTTGTATTTGGGAAGCTGCGGTATATTAATGTTGTGGTAACACTTCTTACCATATTTGGAGTTTGTGTCATTTCTATTTGGTGTGTCTATCTCAGGGACTTCAATACACAATGTTTCCCCACTTTCATCTGAATGCCACAAGTGAGGCGATGTCAAGCGAGACAAAAAATAAAATCAAAAAGAATTTATTCGGATTTAACCATCATGCAAAGGGGGCAGTAGTTACAAGTCCAACGCTCTACCTGCAAGATCGGCATCAGACAACTACCTTTCGTAGAATTTGAAACCGTCAGACGATCACACATCAAAGACATAATAACAAGAATGGTATTCAGTGTGTTTACACTATCCTAATTTTATGCACTTACATTGTGCATATTTAGTAGCTCACCTGGCCCGAATGGTGCTGTGTCCGTCGTCCGTTAACTTTTCACAAAAATTCTACTAGTTATAAACGGCTTATTGGATTTTCACCAAATTTGGTCTGAAGCTTCTTTGGGTGAAGGGAAACCAATCTTGTATAAACGGTGACTCTAGGGGCCTGGGGCGGGGCCCAAAAGGGGAAATTATTTAAAATCCTTCTGTAGAAATGAAGAGATTTAGTTCTTATTTTGTTTGAAGATTTCATGAGTGCAGAGAAACCAATCTTGCCAGGGGCCTGAGGGGCAGAACCCAATACGGGAAATATAGTAAATTCTTTAAAATCCTTCTTCTTCTGTAGGAATGAAGTGATTTAATTCTAATTTGGTCTGAAGCTTCCGTGGATAAAGGTGAACTAATTTTGCATTAACTATGGGTCCGGTCCCCAAGGGGCCTGAAGGGCGGGGCCCAATAGGGAAAATATAGCAAATTCTAAAAATCCTTCTTACGGCTGTTCCATATACGAGTAAGCTTTGTTAATATTTTGTTTAATATAAAAATAATTCTTTGATTATAATCCGGTAAGCATAAGGCCATGGTCTACTATACCATCCCCGGGTCATACCGTACACCCGTTCTATGGGGATCAGCACACATACAAATAAATGCCTTCCAAGGTTTGACTTTGAACTATTCATCAAACATTGCCACCGCTAAAGGTTTCCTTATGAACGCAGCTTCTATGACACCTAACAGTCTGTATTCAGCCTTCACAAAATCCATGGTTAAGCTGTCTTCAGTACCGACACTTTCAAACCGGAAATACGGTGGCGCCCTCCTCTGTCTCTAGTTGGCTGATGTATTGTTTAGTGCGGAGTAATCTACCAACCTTATAATCCTGCTAGAGATTGAAGATTTTTTCTCTAGATAAAAAGCTTCTAACACAGCTCTTGCAAAGTTATGTTGTATATGAGTTGGTATGATAGGCTTAAATAAAACAATGAAATAATTTATCTTGTAATTGATTTTAGTCGTGTAACTGGATATTAAAACTTCTTAAAACATCTAAAAAATAGATCCTGTATTTCCATGTCTATGTCAATGTCAGAAAAGACAATGCTGTAAACCGACATGAATTATACTTATTTTATTGAAATCTTGACTAGCTATAATTGGCGGTCTGATGGAACACCATCGACATTTTAAAATGTGTTATGTAGATGGATGTGAGTGGACACACACTCTCACGGGGCCCTTCTTTTCCCCAATTAGTGTTTTTCTATCTTTTACAGATTTATTTCTTTAAGATAGTCATACTTTATTTTAAAGCTTCTTTTAACAGCACACGCGTTTTTTCGTAAGGGATGTTTTTGAAGGTAGTAACATTTTGGACTTAAACAAATTATTTCTGTACATATTCATAGTCGTAGAAACCCCAAAGATGACGTCATCGAATACTTTAAAATTGAAACAAAAAACACCTTAATGCTTCCCTGTGGTTTCAGGGTGTCCTGTTGATTCTATTCATGGATTTATCAGTTTCTTCGATTCAATCGCATGCCAGGGTAAAAATAATTAAGTTAACGCTACAATTAACCATACGCTGTCTAAATAATTCCCTTCCAGCATTTTTTGTTCTCTTCATCTTCTGATATTCTTTACAGTTTGAAGCTAATTTTCAATTGAAGTGTTGATTATATTTATTCGTGAATTGAGAGAACTAAATCAGAATTAATTAGCCAGACTTGGTGAAGCGGTGTGATACTGTAACAACAAATATAACAGATCCGCAAAATAACACGAATTATTACGTTACCATAGCAACGAATAAATTCACAGAACAACTGCGGTATACAATGCGCATGTCCGTACACTATAATACCTATCATGGATTCAGAATCACGCGGCGGCGGCACGCTTCAGTAATATAACAATTTAAAATAGGTAAGAGTTCCATTATACAAGAAGACACAACACGAATATACCTCAGTCTCCCAAAAAGACACTTCATACACAAAATACACAACATATACGGGGAAGCCGTCCCTACATGAGGCTGTGAATAACATGTTAATTGAATCAAACAAACACATGATCGTCCAGTGAATATCAGTGTACTCAATACTTTATATAACAATTGCAATGATATATCTAATATTATTCTACGTAGGTCAGCGGAAAAAGCGATCCAACACTGACAAAATACTTAGTTTTAACGATAAAGATAGAATGTCCAAAGATAATGTCATAATTCACCGCAAAAAAGTATAACTAACAATTGTGATATCACATAGTCACAAGTGTCACATAACCTTTATTAATAGAAATATAAGCAAAACTTTAAATTTCGTCCCTATAAAAAATGTAGAAATCCGGCTAGGATGTGAGGTTTCCGTCTACTGAAACAATCATGCGACGTAATACAGGTATTATGACGTCAAATCTAAATGAGACGTCATAATAGTGTTATTACACATGTGTCTTACGATATTTTATGACGTGGCCGTATGCCATGGCCGGACGGGCCTGTTATGTGATCAAGTGTTGTGTTATATTATTGAAAACAAAACACCTCCTTTATAGTACTCTACGATACACTCCAGTAAAAGAGCGGAATTACAAGTCTAAAATCAATTAGATTGCTAAAAACACATCCACACTCACCGTACACAGGTGCATAGCGTTATTTATTGCAGTTAAGGTGCCCTTTCCTTGCGCTAGGAATTATTTTCTAAGTTTAGATGCTCTAGGACTCAGAAGATTTGGGAAGGTACTCGCACATGGTTAACATTTCCGATACCAAACGCCTACATACGGGGGACGGACAGGAATATCAATCGATTGCCATTACCAGTATCGATACCTTTAGCGGAAATAGGAAAGCATTTACAGACACCGGAAACACATTGCTATCTATTAATTGTTCCTGTCGTCATAGTTTTCTGTTCAACGTCTATACCATGATGCAGAATGTATGTGTCTTAATTCCATATTTCATCAACGGTGGCCACGATACATGTAATGTGGGCAACTGTTACCGAACAACACTGCGTGCTAAAAATAAATGGATATATCTTAATATGATAATTGGATTGATAGAGGACGTTCTATTAAATGACACAATGTCTTAATGCCTGCCTAAGTTATAGACGGTTTCTGTTTGATTCTTGGTTGATACCGATTCCGTTTTAAACAACAATCCTTCTTCAACTGCCAACTGTAGACGTGCTCGTCCCCTAGATTATTAACGCTTTTAGAATGTCGTAATATTGCGGCAAAATTATGAAGTCTTTATCGACCAATGGTGTAAATGAAAATTCAAATTATTAGACGATTAATGAAAGCTGCATATTCATCGTATTTTTACGATATGATATACTATTAACACAAAGAGGACATAAACTACTTTGGGTATTCGCTACAAAACTATTATTTTGACCTATCGACGTACACAGACCAATTTTGCATGAATGACGCAATAACGACGGCATTCGCTTCTTGATGTTAAACAACTGGCATGTTTGTTTTAAATGTCATTACTTTTTGCAAAGTGTAAAATTTAAACGTCGCGTATAGACATTTTATTACTATTCGTAAGAACGAAATATCCCCATTCATATACTAAAACTATTGTTTGTCTGTATTCTGCAGATCTAGGTTTTTTTCTCAATATACAGTCCTATCATGTCAGCAGAAGATTCCGCATGAGTTGTAAGTTACACTACTGTCAGAATTTTATTACGGATCTGAGACCTGTCTGTGCGAAACATGCAATTATAATAATCCCATTCACGGTTTATTTGTGTGGAAAGATGTGTGAAATAACCAAAACAGCTAACATATGAAAAAGTAGACTGAAGAGCTCTTTCTTGTCCGCGTATAAAAATATCACCGGTTATAGATTTCTGTGTTCATGTGACCAGGTAAAACCACTCACGTCATCTTCATGTTCTGTATTCGGATCTCGTTATGTCAAATTATTTATAACGAATTGGTGTAATAATGACGATACATATACATGTACTGGGAGTAAACTCCTAAATGGATCCTACATAAATTTACTGTTGAATGTATCTATTACTAAACTTTCCTGTACTTTGAACAAAGGTGTATTTCTAATATTTGACATTTGATTCATTTAATGATGTTATTTACAAATGGATTTTGTATTAATACAGTAATTTTATTTTATAAAGACATGAGGATACAGAGAAATTTTCATCATGCTTGAACTTCATTGTAAATGTTATCTCAAAGCTAGTTAGATCCTTAGATGAGTTATTCAATCATCATTTTGTTTAATATATGCGGTCATATGTATATACAGCTGTATCATCATTATTTTTTACGGGAGAAGACGGATTATAAGTGTGTCTAATCCCATCTGTATATAAGGTGCAAATAAAATATGTTTAATTCAAGGTAATGGAGAGTTTAAATTACTGATGTTAAAAAAATCCTTATAATATACAAGGAACTTCCTTTCAGCACCACTTATATATTAATTAGCCTAAATAATAATACCTGCATAGCATAACTGTTTTAACAATCTTGTTATTTTCTCCAGTCAAGTAAATTAAGATGCCAAAGAAAATTGTTAGACATTCCATCTCGATGTAATTAATAGACAAGTTGAGACAACAGGCATATTAACCACATATTTAAAATTGCAAAATATAAACAGCATAACCCCTCTAAATCGAACCCGCATTCCTCGAAATGATCGTATGGTCCCGACCGTGTCCTACATATTTCATGTAATTAAACTACGGATAGCTCGAACAGCTATTCATCGAATTCCCCGTTTCATCAAATAAAAAGTATTTAACCATGTAATCGTCGAACAGGTGTTTGGTCCTTAAGAAATTTTCATACGCTCATGTTATGTGGTTATTTTTTTCAATTTGATATTGCTATAAAAACAACTTTCATAAAAATTCAAAATGCTGAAAAACACGGTAATTAATATATCATTGACACGCATTGTTTATCATAGTTTGAGACCAGACACTTTAACTGTCGATTACAGGTCGTGACCAACCTCGGATGATTCGAATACCCTGTATTCCTCGAACTCTTGATCTGGTCCATTGCTGTTCGAGTTATAGGGGTTTTAGTGCATTCATACTAGTAACGAATACATTTTTTTATTTTATAGTTGCTCAATGTTTTTGACAACAAAACAAAATTATATTAGAATTTGCAAGAATAAACCGAACAATACCTGAAACCTAGCTTTACTGCAAACAGGCAATGTTCTACATTCGCCTATCTAAGTACACGCACCACCTATCGTGGGGAACACAAAGCTACGAAACAATTATGTTGGAACATGGATGTTCGAAATTCCAATAAAACATCGTTTTACAGTAGAGTTTCTTTACAAAGTTGAAACTGGTTGAAGAATGAAAAAGCGAAAGTTAACATCAAAAGTAAACATGTTAGAGGCATTTGGCACCAACGATATGGAAATGTTGATACTTCCTAAACGTAGAACAAATATTCTTTCTAACACACACGTCGTGATATTTCAGTTTTACGTCAATCTATGTTACTGATGTTTGAATATTCGTTTTATTAAATCGTCTGTTCAGAAATCCATGACCAAACCAGATTTGTAATCGAAGTAAATAATGTCGTACATTAATAATTACAAAAGTTGGTTAAGCGATTTAACAGTCGTGTTTTATGTGTCGTCACTCTGGTGACACTCCTCCGCTCTACTTCCGGCTCGTTTTAGTTTCACTACCGACAGTTATATTGTTTTGTACTTAAATGACGTCAGGCCCTGAATATAGCGGCCATTACTTTACCAAGCGTTTGTTGTCGTGGTACTCCAGGGACATCAACTTTGCGTGAATAGATAATTGTGAACATACTCCAGGTCACGTGACATTTGTTTATCGTTGGCAGCAGACAGAAATCTGCATCTTAAAGCAACAGTACGTTAAAGAATTGAATGAAAGAATAAAGAAATCAGTGGTAGAATATTGTATTAAAGTGGGCAATACGTGACATTTTGTATTAAGTTAAAAATGTATGACACAATTGCATAAGATGAAGAAATTGTGACGTAATGAGGTGGTTGGTTGCTCGATGTTCTTGTTGTGTCTGTTTGTATAAGCAGAAACTAGTCTATTTTATTTTATCTCACTGAAGAATTCCGCCAGCGACACCGCACAGTACATCCTACCCGTCCATATTATATTATTATTCTTATTCCTTGTAGAGGGCAACCAATTTTACAGAAACCAGTGTGTTGAGAACAACCAACAAAATAATTTTACTTAGACCACAGTGTGTAGAGAACAGCCAACCAAAATAATTTTACAAAGACCACAATGTTTAGAGAACAACCGACTAAATAATTTTACATAGACCACATTGTGTGTAGAGAACAACCAACTAAATAATTTTCCATAGACCACATTGTGTAGAGAACAACCAACTAAATAATTTTACATAGACCACATTGAGTAGAGAACAACCAACTAAATAATTTTCCATAGACCACATTGTGTAGAGAACAACCAACTAAATAATTTGAAATAGACCACATTGTGTAGAGAACAACCAACTAAATAATCTTACATATATAGACTCAAACTCTAACCAGAGTAGCCATTTCGAAATAAGCTGCATTTTGTACAAAAACATCCTGAAATTCTGTTTTTATCTATTCCTTGTCACAATTGATATTTTGAACCTAAATTTCACTCTAAATTTCTAAATCTATATAATTGTTATCTAGTAGATTGTTCCCTTTATGCTGAGCGATAAGCAGAAACAGAAACTACCACTTTTATAGACTTTAATTTGGTGTATATTTGCAATGGGACAGAACACAAAGCCTTCCTCATAGGGGCGAGCGCTCAACTCAAGGCCAAACGTGGCAAGGTGGACGTTTGGAAGAAGGAAGGTATAAATCTATAACATAAAAATGAAGATATCAATATCCAAACTTTCATAGATGAAGTAAAAGTCCAGTTATAGTGTTTGTTTATCACCAAATGATAATCTCAGATCGAACGGACAACGCTTATCTTAGGATATTATTGTAGTTTAGACGACATTTTCATTTTTATAAATCTTATCATTGTATCAATTCTCAGCCATCGATAAAATCGTGATAGCACTAATGGTCTTGTTGAGATGTTTAGTGTATCATTGCACTGGCATCAGTTTAAGTAAAAAGTTAGTTTGTTGTCCGATATCGTCCTAAAAGTAAGGCATGGTCTCTCCTATATGCACATTGGTGTGCGTTACAGTTCTGGAAGGAAGCGGTATATTCCTGTCTCTTTTAATAGTTGTATATTTGCCCTTTAATAAGTGCTATCTAATTATAGCACACCGGCAAAAATACCAAAGGGCGGGCGCGAAACTCGACGCCTAAACTGTGAGACGTTAGTAATAAGCAACTCATTGAGAATGACAAAAAAATGAATATTTCATGTTTAGTCGCATTTTATCTAATCCTTTAATGCCCTACCTGTAAGTTACCGATTCGTAAAAGGGGCATCTATCACTCGAACTGTTATGCCAATATAGTGTTGGAATTTTTTTAATGCTCAGAAATCTACAACTTTTAAAATCATTCATCACCAAAAGTATCCTACATTTTTAGAGTTAGAACACTTTAAATACACAAGTTTTAATTTTACAAATAAGAGACAAAAATAATTTTAGCAGTACTGCCAAAAATCATATTTATATCTACACCGCAGTGAAACATGAATATATTATCAGACCATTAAATTAAGTTGTGGTTGCCAATTTCTTTTCACTTTTTACATTCTTATTTGTAAATGTAAAGTAATTTCTGCAGGTATGTTTTAGCTGAACATACATAAGTCAATACGGCATAAAGATAAGAATTTCACACCGCATATGTTTATAAGGCATCGTACTTGTTTCTCCATTTTAATGATTTTCACAGGTTATTTTTCTGGCGATTTCCAATAGATTATTTATGGTTTGTTTTTGTTTGTTTGATTATTTAAACGTCCTTTTAACAGCCAGGGTCATGTAAGGACGGCTTCCAATGTATGCAGTGTGCATAACGCGCGAGGTGCTTGTTTTGGGAGACTGCAGTATGATCGTGTTGTGTCTTCTGTTATAGCGGAACTGTTGCCCTTATTATAGTGTTATATCACTTAATCATGCCGCCGAAGACACCAAGACCCTATCCGGTCACATTATACTGACAACGGGCGAACCAGTCGTCCCACTCCCCGTATGCTGAGCGCTAAGCAGGAGCAGAAACTACCACTTTTAAAGACTTTGATTTGTCTCGGCCAGGGGACAGAACCCAGATCCTTCCTCACATGGGCGAACGCTCAACTAAAGGCCAAAAATGAGAGTCGGTACCAAGGGAGGCATTAGGAAACATAAAGTCAGTCAGAAGAGAAAATATAAGATCCTAAATTTAGTCGCCTTTTACGATCATGCAATAGAGGCAGGAGGTACAATTCTAACTCCCTAACCTGCAGGGCCTCTCAATAGATTACTGAAGGGGATAACAAAAAACATTTTCGTACAATGTTTTCGTATATTTATATCATAGAAACTCAATGAGATCGATTTTAAAAGTCCGAAAGTCATCTAAAAGAATAAGTGTAAATCTGATGAATAGAAAATTCAATTGATAGAAATTCGGATGAGCTATGCTTTCGGATGTTGTAATTATTATAAATTATTCGGCGTAACTGTCATTATTTATCAGCTTTATTTGTTATAACTAGAGTTAATGAAATTGTAAAACATTCCGAGTTCTGACGGAGGATATCCGATCTTTAAACCATTTCATTCTGGAACCTAATAACACGTTTGTGCGGTCCCGGGGGAGGGAACGGTACAGACGATGGCAGACAAGATAGGATTCTGATCCCGTGCCCAGAGTCAAAGAGGACGACTCAGATTGACACTTATCTCTAAACAACAAGTTTGCGCTGCACCTACATGACAAATTCGGAACATAAAACCATATTGAACTGATTTCCATTTTGATCATAGCACGGTCATGGACGATAATATGTGATATGTACACTGGTCCAAGGTTATTCAAACAATGACTTTGAGAGAATGTTGTTAATGTCTGTTGGTCAGGTCGTTTGCTAATGGCAATGTTCAGAAATTGCAAGAGAGTACTCTCATTTCCGCTTATATCCCTATAAATATACACACTTGAACGAATGTTCCATTTCTAAAAAATTTTATGTACTCTTTAAATATGCCATATCTGTTTGCAGCTCTAGTTAAGAGTTTTTGGTGTTTAACTGCATTTAATATTGAAGAGTCACTTTTTAAAACTAGTAATTTCACCCTAAACAGAAATGTGCAAGTAAGTTATTTCTGTAATCATTGACATTGCTGCACTGGTATATCATGTCAAACCAACAAACGCAAAATTACAAATACTGATTGTGAACATATACCGCTATATATTCATTCCGTTACATAATTAGAAAGAAAAACAATTTCGTTTTTAAATATGTCGAAATATCCTTGTAAAATCATTAATTTTAAGTATAAAAGTGCATGTCACTTAATTTCAAATTATTTAATTTTTGGCAGTTTTGAGGCTGATAAATACGCAAAGGGAACACAGTACATACATCTGATGTCCACTAGTTTAATAGTAGGAAGTTTAACACCAAATGGAGAAATTGTTATAAGGCCTTATTGACAGCAGGGTTATTTAAGGACGCCCACCTATGTATGCAACGTGTTATGGTTTCAGATGCTGCGGTATACTCGTGTTATGGAATAGTGCAACCTTTGTTAAATTACTGCATTATATCACACTTATGACTTAATACTGTCGAAGACACCGAGCAAGTACACCCTATCCAGTGATATTATAATGACAACAGGCAAACCAGTCGTCCTAATCCCTTAATGCTGAGCACGAAGCTGGTCGCCATATCATGTAGCCAGATTACAGGATTCTAACTAGTGTTATAGATATAACTTACTATTTAGAGTGGAGAAATCAGGTTAGCCAATCGTGTGAAATCGTATCCTGTCACAATTGTAGTTTTACCTATGTCTTACAATATTGATAGCATGAATAACAGGCCATTTATATTATAAAGAGCCATCTCACAAAGTTGAACACAATGACCTTATGACGATTCTTTTACGTGTATTTCGTTAACAGACAGAGAGAACGAGGGGTTTATCAAATCGAGAAGGCAAACAAAGATTATCGTTATTTTGTCGTCTAGTCAGAGAAAATACCTCACGGCGATATAGCAAGAAATGTATCGTTATTTCGTCGTTCTGTCACAGAGACTATCTCACGGCGATTATCGTTATGTTTTCGATTTTTGTTTGCTTGATTAATTAACAGTCTATTAACTGCCAGGGTCATGTAAGGACGCCCTCCCATGTATGCGGTGTGTTGCGTGTAGGGTGTGCGAGGTGCGTGTTTCGGGAGACTGCGTTATGTTGTCGACCAGCCAGAGAAACTGCCTAGCGGCAATATATAGCAAGAAGATTATCGTTATGTCGACATCATCAATTTTCAAACTTTAAAATGGAACTTAGGTTCAATTTTATCGCCAAACCCGAAGGTTATTGATAGAAGGTGCTAGTTTAGTGATTCATTAACATATGTCTAGAGCCAAAATTACTCCCACAGTTTTCTCTTAATCATGTCCACTTTCAGCTTCTTGTGATTTCGTTGTCAACCCCCAGGGCATGATTTCGTTCCCCATAACTAACAGTTTTTTTATCCCGCAACTTCAACACATGTTTGTTATGTTGAAACCAGAATGCCTTCATGGCTTTAATTATTCTGTTCACAACTTCTCGCCATCATTGTAACAAAATAATGAAAGAAAACATTAACAGAGGAAATGATATTAATCTAATTTTTCAAAGATTCAATTTACACAGCGGGTCAGTAAATCTCGTTGGGACCACAGTTTCTCTGATTAAATCATTACTCAGAATTTTCTCCAAAAACAAGTCGGCCATTGCGAAACTATTGACGTCAGGGACCTGTATAATAGTCCAATTCTTGCATTAAATCTAAGCCCACACCTGAAATATCTGGCAGTTTAAATTTATGATCCTTGTTAAGTTTGCTTTCTCAAATTTTAGGACATTGATACGAGATAACGATCTATCATCTAATGGTTGTTTGTTTGATGGCTAGGTTTACAACTTCATGTTAAAATGTGTTGCTTGTGCGAGTGTTTGCATATTATGGAAGGCTGCTTTATATTGTGTCTCCTTGTTATATTGTGGCTCACATCAAACCACAAGGTTTTCAAACCTTACTGACAAAGGAAAAACTAGCAATAGAAATAAGAACATAACTAAGATTATTCCTAACATCGTAATGCACCGCCTCATTTTTGGCCTTGAGTTGAGCGTTCGCCCCTGTGAGGAAGGCTTTATGTTCTGTCCCCTGGCCGAGACACACCGAAGTATCACTCCTGCTTAGCGCTCAGCATACAGGGAGTGGGACGACTGGTTCATCTGTTGTCAGTATAATGTGACCAGGTGGGGTGTCTTCGGCAATGGGGTAAACAGGCTTAATTCTAACGCCCAACCTGCACGGCTCATTAATATATACATTCAAAATGCGAAAGTGATTTTGCTTTAAAAGTTTCACTTACGAATAAACGAACTTTTTGCGTTGTCATTGAACCTTATAATCAAATCTATCTAGTGGTGGGTTGTATTTCCAGTGACTGAAGTCGTATCAAAACTTTTGTCATGATCAGTATTATATGAAACCACTATGTAATATCCCTAACCTCTGTTGCCCTTCACATCACTGACAGGCGAAAACATATGGAGGATAATCTTATCTTTCATACCTAGGGGTGCAATACTGGCTGGTCTAGGGCAATACACTCATGTCGCCCGAGACTGTATTGCAGGTCTACCCATGCAATAAAGCACCGTGACGTCACGGCGCCAACAAAATTTCTATTTCATCGGTAAAATTTTAACATTTTTTTCACAAACTTGACTGGTTTTGCTATAAAAAGTGCGAACAACTGACATTTTGTTGAAAATATCACGTTATTTTTCATGTGTGAAATATTGACTTTCAGCCGTAGATGTCTTCGAATTTATTTCAAATTGGCGGGATATTATAGCTGGAAAATTGCAATAAAACGTCGAGGAATGAAAAAAAAACTCTTTCAAAGGTGGATATGAAGGATAGGGATATTCTACCCTCGGGATCACAAAATGTTGCAAAACCCTCGGCAAGCCTCGGATTTTACTACATTTTTTGACCCTCGGGTAGAATATCCCTGTCCTTCATATCCACATTTAAAAGAGTCTTATAATCATCACTGACGCTTACTTTAATAACGAAATGCATGAATTCAGGAAGGATGCACTAATTATAGTGCACACGCCAACACAATGGCTCGTAGTACGATTTTATTCTTGATTAATGTAAGGTTATTTTGATTGTTTTAAAAACAAAATATTTTGGCATGTCTATGTTTTTTATTGTAAATTTTGTTTAACATCGGTGTTATTGGATATTATTGGTAAATATCTGATGCACTTGTCCCCTTCAATGTGCAGATACATACATGAAATTCAGAGAACGAAAATGCGAGATACTGTCCTGAGAATGACCATCTTTGTATATATCCATAACCATTGGACTAAGACATAAGTTTTCGGACGACTTCCTCTCGTAACCTTTGTACTACACGTCCGCTATCGAGACACGTTTTGTTTACTCCTTTAGCGGTGTGACACCAGCGTAATTCTCGCCTATCCTGGTAATGCCCTGTCTTTGTCTTCATTTAACCATTACCTGTCGTCATTCCTTGTCACCAATATTCCGATTGGTCGATTTAGCAGGATTACATCGGAATTCTAAGTGGCGCTTTAATTGTTTTCGTCTTTTTACTCACATGTATACGTTGAACTGTCCCCAAATACACGGTACGAAATTGGAGATAAACAATACATTTGTAAATAATTAGAAAGAGCACAATTATCCACTCAGCGTATAGGGATGGCATGTATAAAAATGAAAGTGCACGAAAATAAATAAAATGACAATGTGCAATACGAAACATTGACAATACAAAAATAAATTCAGATTTTTTTTTCTGAGGAAAACTTGAGTAGTTGTTGCGACATAAAAGATTTTGAAACAATGATGTTCCGCATTTTGACTGAAATTGTCACGCGGAAAAAGAGGATCCAAAGGTAAGCGGATAATATGTTAATGATGTGTATAACCCCTATTATGTCATTATTAAAAAGTTAAACTATTGGCTTAACATACACAGGACAATATATTATTACACCTGTGTAATCCGAAACAAAAGTAATTACAATGCTATCATAGCACTGTAATAAATGGTACGTAGCAGAATGTAAATAACATAATTCTCGCTTCTAGTTTTGTATGATCTTTTGTAGCAATTTAAGGGCTGAAATCTTCCTCTGCTATTTAACGAAATCTTAGAGCAGCTTTTAGGTGGATCAATTTTTGACAGCATGTTTTTCTTTTGTAATAATTAACAAACGGTTCGTTATACTCAAGGTTTTCACTAGAGCCGAGCCACAAGTTTGTTTTCACAAACGTATATTAATCTCTTTAGTGTTGTATGGACTACCTGAATTATTGTTTGTCGATTTTTTGATAAGTTTTTTACTATTTCTGTCCGATCTGGTTACAAATAGAATTAAACGCAATAACTCAATGTTAAAGCCGGGCTTTGTTAAACGCTAATGAGACATTAATACCCTCACTACTTTAAATCAGATAAACTATCGGTAAACAAATATTTTTCTCATTTCTGTAATTCCGTCTGTGAAAGTTGATTAGCACAAATGCAGAATATTATTTAAATTAAATTATGACAACCAACTAACACCTGTTTTCTTACTTTGTCATTGCCATGACGATCCTCGTGTCTAATTTTGCTGGCTCCCATTATTTCTGTGTATTCCCAGTAGGTTATAACTCCTTGTGCACTTTTATTCTGCGATATCTTTTGTTGGAAAATGTTAAAAAAATAGATTTTAGTTATGTGTTATTGTTAAACTTTGAATATAGATGTTGTCTCGGTGCATATAACTGAAAGCTCAACAAATAATGCACTGACCTGTGTTTCCAGTTAGATAGATTGACTGGTTACAGTGAACAGTGGTATTTACTGGAGAGATTCCGTGAGGGTCTGGCTAGCAGCAAAGTTTCTGTAACCACTCTTAGGATTTTCCAGAGTACAATTCGTCAGAGTCGTGGAACTAGTATGGAGAGCCAACAGCATCACAGATCTCATCTTAAACTGCACAGAGTGTCTCTTTGTATAGTAATTATCCCCCAGCGGAAAGGCATTTTACGGAATCGCTTTTTACATGTTGATTAGGCGAAATTTACCCGAAACCACGTTGTACATGTTTGCCAGTCTGACTACTAACGTGAATCTTTGGTCGTGGTCCAGGCAGGTCCGGCTTATAATGGAGAACAATGAGTATTAAGCCGGGTTAGATAGCCAACTAGTCGAGGTAATGTTCAACGCCTGTTTTCAGAAAATTCGGTGGACTATCGGTTGTGTCTGTTGATGTGGGTTCTCCGGAAGTGGGCAGTCTGGTTTCGTATGCTTGAACAACATTGGAAAATACGGGAAATTAGGTGTTCTTAGTTAATATGAATATGTAAAATGACCTTTGTACCTCCGATTTACAATCACAGTAATTTTAAGGTTTATCACATTCAGATCTACCAGTATGGAATATGTTTAGAATTAGTCCATTCCCTATTAATGAGAAATCATTAGGAAAGTCATTCCCGCATAAAATTTATTTTTGAATATCAGAACCATTTTGCTGATTAGTGGAACTGCCTTAAATGCGCGGTATTCTCTGTGGTTCCAAACTTTTGGAAACATTTTATGTTTACATTTTCAACATGAACTCAATGGGGATTCTCTGTTTACTGTTGTAAGGTCTATTTATTCATGGGGTCGACGCTCGCAAAATAAATGATCCTACGATTTTTATGTAATAAAACTCTGCATAAGCATTAAACATACAGATATTATCAGGATAAGTTGAGCATATGATTGTGTAGTACACAATACCAAGAAATGCGTTTAAAGGGTTTTCACTTACCACAAAGCAAATGAAGCATTCCCGGATGTTGTCTGATCACAGTGATATTGTCAACATTATGCCTGGAGAAAGTGGTTCTAGTTTAAATTTGACCGAACAGTGTCATATTTATGTCTTGGGTGTTAAAATTACAGCAATGATTTTTTATTACAAAAAGATTGTATAGAAATGTTTTTTAAAATTACACAATCAGAAAATCCCATCTTTCTTCGTTGCACGAATATAAACTTCATATTGAAATGAGGAAAAACCCTATTCAGATGGATTCAATGAATGATAAGTTTTCCTGACTAAGTCAGTTGACGATATTTGTTTTCATCAGCCGCAATAGGAATTTTGTGTATGAATCTGTTGGAGTGGGGAAAAGCTCTAAAATATGAACTCCCACCAAATATCTTCTCCAACGATGGGAATGAAGCTAGAACATGTGCCGGTCGCCAGTAAAAAACCTCCATATTTATTTTTAGACAGGTTTCCAGAGGCATGATATAACATGATACAATGGACGGAAATGTTCAATTAGTGCACATTCTCACAAGATCGGGATTCCAAGTTAAGTAAAGGTTGTTTGATTGAGTAGATTTTATATGGGTCCTGTCAAGTGTAAAGGGATATTCAACCCGACTTGAAAGCATTATGGCTGGTCAACCCAAGCCTTGCCGAGGGTTAGCGGCAGCCAAATCTTTCACAAGGGTTGAGAATATCCCTTGGTCGATTTTTGGCATACCATGTAAGAATTTATCTTTCCCTTCCATATTTAAAAAAAAATCATATCAGGAATTATTTCGATAGTTGGTTGACAATTAATGGGCGTCCTCACAAAAAATCTCGCATGTATGATGACTCATTTGTCAATCGTGTGTGAACTGTCTTTTCCTGAACCAGAGTAGGGGAATGAATTATTTTTCTCCTAGCAAACACGAGATACACCCTGGTCAAGGTTGGGAGAAAGCATGGTTCTTTTTAAACCCTCATAAACAGCTGTTTCATTAAAGGAGGAAGATAAAAAATAAAAAGTATTGATAGTAATAAACAATTCAATCTTCTGTTCTACTGGCCCCACGGAAAATCTAGAAAACGCCAAGGGCCTGTGGGTGACAAGGTCATACAATGTAGCCATTTATACTAATAAAACTGAAAATAGGACAAAAATCATAATGGATTTGAAATTTAAATGAGAAAAAAAATACAATTGAAAATAAAGGATATATTTTTTTTTATAATGCCGCGTGGATGCTACACTGCATTTTGAAAGCAAGTCCTGATTTAAGAATAGGGACAAATAAGTATAGCATTTGCGAAATACGTAATTTTAAATGAGAAAAACAATAAAAGAATTAAAATTTAAGGGAAATATTCTTTGAATAATGCCCTTGGCAATGCTACATGCTATTTTTAAAGCGAAGTCCTGACTAAATATTCGTATCCCCAGATCAATCTACATACGATTTTTTTTATTCAATCTTAATTCACGACAAAAAAAATTTCTCTAAAATATTTCTTCGGTGAACGATATAAACAATTTTTATTTCATCTTTGGCAATTACTTTTTTTAAACTATAAAAAGTATGTTACTTCGTGATTCAACTACCAACCATGGAAAAATTATCAACAAAAGTTTTAACGAGGAGAAAGGTCATTAACAAGAGAAAGAAAGAATTGTGAAAATGTGATTAGTTTTATATAAATACAATTTATATAAAGCAATTCATTTTGTTTTTTATAAATATTTTTTGGCGACATTACTGAGCGTTTTCAAACAAACTAAAATCGCAAATTACAGTTATAGCTAAATATCGGGGAGTAAATCGCCAGTTTCAAATTAAGTTTCGCGTAGTTTTTTGCGTATTCAAATATGAATTTGAAACATCTTTCAAAATATTAAGTGGATAAATAATTCGCGGATTATAACTTAAGCGCATGCAAAAAAAATATTTGGTAACAGTATAATATTTACAAAATGAAAATAATAAAAAAAATTTCATGAACCATTTTGGCGATGTCCTGTCAAACCATATCTAGGTCCATATCTAAGACACTTTACTGCTGAATTAACAATACATCTATGTGAGAAACAACCTTCCTGCCAAATAATATTTGGAGCAATATTAATACTAAATAGATAATGCATTTTAATTTTATTTGATACCGTTAAGAAATGCTTTGAAATCGAAAATCGAAGGAAGCTTATATTAGAGACTTTGGCTTAGCAACATTGAGTAGATATAAAGGTGATCGCTTATCTTAGGGAAGTGCCTGGAAAATTTACAAGAAACATAACGCTTTCATAAATGTGCTCAGAAATTCCCCTGATGTCCTCGAGCCGAAGACTGACAAGACATTTGTTGTGAAAATTCCACAGCCGATTGGGTGCCTAGTTATTTAAACGATATACACTCGATAAACTAAGGTCATTTAGGGCCAAAGTCAGGTATAAATCAGGATAAACCGATTGCATCTAAAATATGGAATAGGAAAAAGGCAAGTTAAAAACACTGATTTGTAAATTATAAATAATATTTTTTATAAATAAAAAAATATAGCATTGGGATAAAATAGTTTGGGCTAAACTAAAAACACACGAGAAAACGCATGCACTATTATGATGAAACGATACATGTTGATTTGATACAATGAAATGGTGAGAAAACGGTTTCTTATTTGTTTAAAATACCAATCTTTTGGGAATTTTAGAATAACGATTGTGTGTTTCACGACATGAACAAAGAGTACATGTCGGAAGATATTGTAATTACACTCGTATTTAAAATCAAATCAATACAGTGCATTAAAATATGCTCCAACTGTGAGAGGTGAATCACATGCTTAGCAAAAGGAGGATCCTCCTTCTCAAGATAGGGAAGTTTAAAAATGTGTGTCAAGTTTCGGGAGCCGAGAGAGAACAACTTCTCTCTGCGGTCTCTCTGGCTGGACATTTTAAGATTAAGTATAATTTTAAACCAGTTTATTGTTTATATATCGGTACACCACCTTTGTTGCCAATGAATGTTGACTGAATTGAAGGTTTGATGTAAGTGTATGGTAGTTACAAATCTGTTGGTGATGGACGAAGAGGCAGTCTTAGCTGCTTTTCTCGGCCTTTTCATTCCCTTAATACCACATGACTGGGAATCAGAGATAAGTAATTTTGAATTTTAGAAGATAATCGAAATGTTGGATTAAAAAAAAATTGGATTGAAGTATTTCTAAGTTTTTTGGTTTTTTTTTTAATTTAATGCTTGAAGAACCAAAAGAGAGTCAGAACAGATGACTGACTTTTTTCAATGAGGTGTTTCGATGTGGTCACGAGCCAGACCTATAGTAGAACACATCTTCGTTAACAATGGTAACTTTGGGAACAGCTTTGATTTTCTTATTTATATAACTAGGACCAGTCACAAGTTTGCACTGATTAACACATGGTACTTCCCAACCAAACATATAGCTGGAAAAAAATCACAGGGAACTATTTGGATAGTCCAAGTACTATGTTGTACGTCGATGTATTCCTCTATATAAGTCGCTGTTCTAACCTTATTTCCCTGTTAAGCCAACGTAAATGTCACATAATCATTTAAAAGAAAATGTAAGATTACACAATATAAAAAAAATACTCATTGGAAAAAAATGCAAGTATGCCCTCTGTCTGTACAGAATTCTGCTCTTTGATTTTCTTATCTCATCATGAGTTTCCATTCTAAATGATATCGTCAAAACGAAACACAATTTGCAATGGGGACATATATAACTTCCTAGTTAGTCCTTTGTTTGTGGAGCAATATGTTCATTTCATTATTAGTTTGGTTAAATATTCTATCCTATTGATAACAATGTATTGGATGACGGATTACATGGTAAATGTCCGTCGTGAAATTTAACTATATACCAAAATTGTCAGAACAGCCACTTACATAACAATTTATTATATTATTTGTTTGTTTAGTTTTCATCAACATAAAATATTTGGGACAATACCAGTTTTCCAAACATTGGAAAGAAGTTGGTTTGTCTGAAAAGCGCTTGGAACCTCATACATCGATTGAAAAGAAACAGAACAGATCTAAGAGTAATAGCAGCGGTTTACTTTCCCGAAGGGCAAACATATTTTACAGGGAAACGAACGATTTCTGATGCAAAGGCTATTGGCCGTTGTGTTTAATACTGACGCTTCCGTCAGACACTGATTTGTATTGACGGAGCTTCTGTTTAATGAATGTGCTGTTTGAGATAAAGACAAACGAGGATATTCAAATATCATCCTTCGCATCTTTCCAAGGATAAGTGGGAATACAATAATGACAAATAGCGGGAGCCAAATTTGGTTAGGCTTAGAGAACGATACGGGTTACGTCACGACTCAGATTTAATTACGAGATTATCGGGCGTGAAGGTTCTATTTCTATTAAGTTTCTACTTATTGATTGCCTCCCCCCGTGTTTACACCGGTGTTTCGCTACCACAAAACTACCTCTAATTTCGATGATCCGGTGGAGTTTTATCGGGAACTATGTTAATATGAATGCCCTTCGATGACCTCTGAGATATACATACAAATGGTGTCCTATTCACTCCACAGAAATCATTCGACGGTCCTCGGAGAGATATATAACAACGCGTAGTGCTGACATGTATGCTCTTAGATTTAACTTCAGAAAACCTTACCAAAATTAGTACGCTAAATATAGATCTACGAGTGGAATAGTCGAGTGTTTCACGTATACACATCGTAAAGATGATATTCGTTACATAATTAAAAAGGTATTGCTTAATATCGGTAATCGAAGTAATTTGTTCTATGTTATGGAACGAAGTATGAATCTTAAATCATGTTTTATTTTCTGACAGCAGTTTCCATTGTTATGCACCTTTATATTAAGTATGGAATACGGCTAGTTGTCTGTAATCACCAAGTCTTCAACTAGTGTGTATTACACACATTTTATTAATCGTAACTAGGAATCAGTTTCCTATTTTGTTGAAGACTATCTAACCCAGTTTTATTTGTAACATAGTACTTTTTCTGTTCTGTTTCTACCACAAATATCCCTGATCAACGTTGTCTGCATGATGTCTGAAGTTATATTAAGTTTCAGCCCAGAAAGTAGACATATTTTGCTAACTTATAGATGCTCCACGCGCTGAAAAACTCGTATTTTTTCACTATCAAAAAGAGGAGCAGACTATTTAGGATTTTTCCTTCAGTTCAAAAGTTACTAACTTTACACCTTACCTCCATTGAAATGTTTGAACTTCTATTTTATTTTAAGCAAAAATATTAAAAAAATAATTAATTGCATCCCGAAAAAAATTCCTTCGCATTATATCATATATGGAATGAAGTACTGATTGCCATGCAACTAAAGGCAAAATAAATTATTTTCTTATTATTTTTTTGTGTTAATTGAAATTTTATATATACATGATTAAACAAAAATTACTGTTCAAATGATGAAGATTATTTTTGCTCTGTCGGCGGTGGAGCATCTTTAAAGACGAAAAGTATTTCTATTTAATTTTTGTGAAGTCATAAACGCGTACACGGAATACCACCTACAAGAGAAAGTTTGGATGGACTCTTGGGTAGTAACCACAGCCTAACACTTTTATTGAATGATAATATGTATGTTTAATGAACTTGCAACGAGCTTATTGGGAAGGACTGGTGTTCGTGGGTGTTACATTTTTTTTTTAAACATTCACGACGTTTTTCAAAATTGAAGTGGCACCATGTGCTACTGTCAATTAAATGTCTTATGATTTGTCTTCCGAGGGATGAAAGCAGCTAAATAAACAAAATCTGAAAACGGCATTAATGTGAAATATGATACGACGCCAGTAGGCATTCTCTGTTATGATATATCTGTGATGTAATGGTACTGATGTAAAGTGTGATTCAAAGGCAGTAATAAACGCTTTGTGTAATTTGTTAACTTGTTGATATCATGGCGACAGTTTTATATTTATCTTCAAAATCAATAAACTGAAAACTGAAGCAAGAATTAAAACATATCCTCTCATCATAGCGCCAAGATGAATGATTTTGCATTATTTGTTTATGGATTATCAGGCTTTTACTAATGCTAGGGAGACAGGCACAATGCCGACCTTGGTGCTAACTTGACAAGCGTATTGCCGACAATGCCGCGTAAGAATAGCGTCGATACTAACAAAGAACCTAATAGGCGTTAAGATGGCATTGGTGGGAATGGTGTGGCCTTGAAAGATAAAATTGACAAAGGTAAAATAATGGTTTACAAAATAAGTATTACGCCAGAACAACAAGATCACAAGTTTGTCAACTTTCACTGGAAATAATGTCTACTCCTGTCTACATAGTAACCAAGCGTGTTAGCAGATTGGTGAAGGGTAAATGTCTTCTGGAGAAACATTCATATGGTTGCTGAGAACATTCACATGCTTGCTGAGAAACATTCACATGATTGCCGAGAACATTCATATGATCGCTGAGAAACATTCATATGATTGCTGAGAAACATTTCACATGATCGCTGAGAACATTCACATTATTGCTGAGAAACATTCACATGTTGCTTGGAGAACCATTCACATGATTGCTGAGAAACATTCACATGATTGGCTGAGAAACATTTCCACATGATCGCTTGAGAAACATTCACATGATTGCTGAGAAACATTTACATTGATAGCTGAGAAACATTCATATGATAGCTGAGAAACATTCACATGATCGCTGAGAAACATTCACATGATTGCTGAGAAACATTTACATGATGAGCTGAGAAACATTCACATGATTGCTGAGAACATTCACCTGATCGCCTGAGAACATTCACATGATTGCTGAGAAACAATTTACAATGATAGCTGAGAAACATTCACATGATTGCTGAGAAACATTCACATGATTGCTGAGAAGCATTCACATGATTGCTGAGAAACATTCACATGATTGCTGAGAAACATTCACATGATCGCTGAGAAACATTCACATGATTGCTGAGAAACATTTACATGATAGCTGAGAAACATTCATATGATAGCTGAGAAACATTCACATGATCGCTGAGAAACATTTACATGATAGACTGAGAAACATTCACATTGATCGCTGAGAAACATTCACATGATTGCTGAGAAAGCATTCACATGATTGCTGAGAAACTTTTCACATGATAGCTGAGAATATTCACATGATTGCTGGGAGAAACATTCACCTGATCGCTGAAAACATGACACAGGATGATGTAAAATAAACGTGACAAGCGGTGTTTCAGAATAAACGATAACCGTCATATTGGAGAAGTTAGGTACCATGAAGAATACTACAAAACATGGTGATAATTAGGTGTCGTTAGTACTTATCCCGTAGAATCGCGTGATCCCGATTTAAATATTTAAGTCATACTGAATTTTTTTCTTCTTATCATTTCTCTACGTAATATAAAGTCCATATGAAAGTAAAATTATCCGACGTTTGCAATTACCAATCACGTTATGTTTCGTGTACAAAGTTTTGAAGCCGACTTAATTTTGTTATACGAAGTCTCATTATGATTACAATGTTATAGCCTGAAACCACTATCTCTCTCAGTAACTAACCTCAGTTATAATCATGGTATAATGTTACCATATCCTTTTGATGGCAAAATATAATAAGACAAGAATACTATCTAATTCACGAGGGATTGGATCCGAACGGAACCCATTGGCGACTAAATCCGGAACGACAATTAGACATTCTGTAACGTCATAGTATCATTGTGGTCATGTTGAATAAACATCAAATATTGATTACGAGGAAATTAATTTTGGTCAAGTGATCAAGTCATTGGATGTTTACACAAGTTATGTAAGACATTTGATTAAAACGCCAGATATCTAGTTTGAAAGTTTCAACAGAGTGCAGGTTTATTAACGTTGGTCAGAATGGCCTAAATCTTTTGAAAATGGCGTCGGAGATCTCAAATCAATTTCTAAGTTTAACCAAAGTGACTGAATAAGAAGCATATTAAATGTAGACGGATACGAACATTACACGTCTTAGGTGGGGTATTTACCTGAAATACGTTTTGCCTTTGAAAACAATTCGACATCGTGTCGAAAATGAAGACAAATAAGAATCAAATTGTGACGTAAATCTTGCGAATGTAACAGTGATCAGACAAAGATGCTGGTCATCTGATGAATATTGGATGGCAATTTCTTGTCTAAAATGAGGGGCGATACGTGTCAAGAGACGATATGGCGTCTCACTCGTCCGGACGGCATAAATCTCCCTATAAATATAAAGGGAAAATAACTCTTGGATGGTACCTTGGATGGATGTTACAAGTATTCGGTGTGTTGCGTGTATAGAATACGTGGTGAGTGTTTCGGGAAGCTGCGATTATTTGAGTTCGGTCTACTTGTATAATGGAACTATTGTCTTTTGACAGTGCGCCAAAGTAACCACACAACACGCCCTACCCGGTCACATTATACTGACAAAATGCGAACTAGTCGTCCCAATCCCTACGAACGCGCAACCGAAGGCATACATTGAAATAAGGGGAGTATATACAATTCTAAGGCCCTATAAGCAAGTCATTTGATTGGGGTTTGCAGGACTAATGATTTATAAATATCAATAGCTCTGATGAATGAATAGCCGGTCGGGTTATTACATTGTACATGTATGTTAATGGAGATTGGATTGACTAGGGGTGCATCAGTCTATGGTTAGCGCACTGGAAGAGTTCAACGTGCTGAATATTTGAGCAGTAATTATGACAAATCTGTCAAATACGGTATCAACAAACTGATAATTAATTGATTCATGATTTTACTTTATTCTGAAAAAAATTAATGATACACAAATGTCAATCAACAATTAATCTTATGTCATGATTGCGGTGTTTTCTTGCAACTCTTTCAATATATGATTAACGGTTAAATGTGAGAAAACGAACACAAAAGAGGGGAATTAAATGTCGTGAAGGCCTGTTGCCATTGGTGATATATCCTATAAAACGCAAGACAAATTATGATCGCGGTATTTAATAATGCGTTTGATATTATAATCGGATAATCTACAATGTATTACTTGCTTGCGAAATATTGTCTGTGCGTTTTTTTAAGGAAGTGATTTTGTAATATTTCACTTGTAGAAACATCGCGCGTTAATCAGATACCTTAATAAGGTTTCGTCAACAATGATAAACATCCGTCTATCGTGATGATAACTATCAATGCATGGCAATCACGTGGTCCATTCCAACCAATCAAGAGATGGAATGCGACATTGCCTTCAATCTTTGACACTGGCGCCGGAAATTGCCACATAAATTAGATAGATATGGACGTGCTTCGGACGGTAAGGTGGCCTGACAATGTTTTTCTAACCCGTTATCGGAATCACTTTTCGGAGGCCAGATTTCAATCTTGTGGCAGCATCGCGAATATGGATGATTTATTTTGTTTTTCACTCTGTTGCCGTTAAAATACGCCTTTTTTATTCTTAAGTAACTGTTTTGGGTCGGCTCAATACCTACTAAATTTTTCGGTACTGGTGTTTTGGCACCAATGATTGTTTTCCCGTTGTTATTCAATAACGCACCGATAATGAAGCGAAGGATATTTCCCCTGAAAAACGGGGACGAAATATATCTTACGTCATATTTTTGTCTACAGTGGCTTCTTATCAATGTTAATGAGCTACTTGTATTTATGTTTTAATGATGCTAGTGTATCAATGTCAAAAAGTACTTGATATCAAGTCAACATAAAACTATTAGTTTCGGTTTGTGTCCCCATTACACAAATCTATTAATAAAGCGGAACACTCGATATTCATGACAAATTCAAGATGACCTTAATGCGTTTAACAAAAAGAAAGATGTTACAAGTAATATGTTACCAGATCACAAAAAATAGTACGAAAATACGTGTTGGGTCCTCTTAATGTTGAAATCATATTATCCTCATGTTATTGTCTCTGGTAGGCTTTGATCTGGAGACAATTGGATGGAAAGACCGGCAGTAAATAAGCGGTTCGCACCTTCAATTGATATCCTAACACATTGTAATCATGCACTTCACGCACTAAACAAACACATTTGCGGCCTTTAGCTAGCACGTTAAAAGTAAGTAATGGGATTCTACGTAGTCACAGCGCGCGTGACAGAGCCGCGTTAAAAACATCACTCACTAAAGGAAGCGATTGAGACAAATTAGAGCACTACAAACTGCTGCACGCGTACTTCGGACACTATACGTAGTCCCCCGACAATCACCGTGTCATTTTTAAAGCAAACGTCTTGTGTATTTGACTTTTTAGTCGAGTCTGGACGGTAACTGTCACTCTCATTGCTGTACCTTCTCCTTTCATTACTTTAGTTGCTCTCTGGGTACTACAAATGAAGCTTGTGGTTGTCAGAGGTGGAGAACAATAACACATCGGTACACGTGGTGCAACGCGGTAGCATGCTGCGCGTGATCAGTTAGTTTTGGGCGAAAACAGGAACAACAGCTGTGACTTAGTATGTGAATCATATGATCAAAAAACCATTGTCAAATCTAGTAAAAAAAGTTACATGAAGACATCAATTATTCATTACAAGTCGCTGATTACTAATTGATTTATTTCGTCATTATATGGATTGTGAACTACAATTCAAAAAGTGTATTACATCTTATTCAGGAATATAGATTTCATAACGGGATTGTGATAAGAGCGCTGTTACACTTAGTCTAGGTCATGGCAAAATGTGTTATAATTGGCTGTATATGAATCTGTTTGATCTGTTTATCCATTAGTTTACCAATCTGGGCGAATTATAATACGCCAAAAAACATTATATGTATTGGTTTAGAGTTAAAGCAACATTTGTTAAAATTATCTATATACGTTAACACGACAAATGTACAGTTCTATGTATAAATAAATGATTTGAACAAAAGGCTATCACATGAAACAAGACTTAGAGCTAAATATAATGCATGACAGTTTGTAATCTGTTGGGGTTAATTTTTTCAGCAGAGCGGATTACAGCTATTGTATGGAAATACTCTTAATGTAGTCTGTTGAAAAAAGGATAATACAAAGATGATATTTTCTATTACTGATTTTATTAAGTCGGGTCGGAGCGGAGAATTATCCAACTCTACACTTCCAAACTAGCCTAAAAGTGAATATACAAGTAATACAAATGAATATATACCAAAATTAACAGGAACAAAACATTGTAACAGCACTTAGTCCTAAAACGTGATATACAATAGTCGCTAATTAACTGACGCAAGCGTACCGGTTTGAGACTGGCTAAGGAGGATTAGCTTAAAAGAAACACAGTTAAATACGTTAAAGCAATACAGCACTATAAGAACGGCTATTATTTTCAAAATGAAGCTTGTTATTTTTACTTTCTAAATAGAATATTACGGGAGTATGTTCGAGTAGAATTAAAAGCAAATAATAACATGACAAATGTCCTGAATAGGAACCTGGTCATAAACCGGTG